>VYZU01046043.1:0-15915 GCA_013401355.1 Ceyx cyanopectus | reverse complement strand
CCCGCATCCGCCAGGATGGTGGAGAGGTCCCGCACAGTGGAGCCGGGGCTGCCACCCTACGAGCCGCTGTCGGAGGGGCTGGCCATGGAGGGGCTGCCGCACAGCACCGTGCTGACGGTGGAATCCCAACCGCAGCCCCCGCCCCGCGACCACCTGGCCTGGTCCCTCTGCACGACGCTCTACGGCAACATCTGCTGCCTGGGCTTTCTGGCGCTCATCTTCTCCGTGAAGGTGAGGGGGGCACCACGGCGGGGGGGGGGTCTCACTAGGGACGGGGGTCCCAGCAGAGAGGGGGACAGGGGGCAGTGGGAGCGAGGGGAGAGCCCGAACGGTTGGGTGGGGGCAGCCCCAGGGACCCCACTGAGTCCCTGACACCAGGGAGACCCACAGACCCTACGGAGCCCCTCACAGAACCCCCATGGGGTGCCCCATGGAGCCTCCAACCCCAGGCAGCACCGTAGCCCTCACAGAGACCCAAATCTGAGGGTGCCCAACAGGCTGCACAAAGCCCCCACTCCGCAGACCCCCGGCCCCACAGAGCCCTGTCAGGAAGCTCTGGAGAAGGCGGAGGGGAGAGTTGGTACCTCAGGTGTTTCGGGGCAGCTCTGGCTTGTGTGGCTCTTCCATCACCTCTCCCACCCAGCAGCAGCCCAGAGCCCTCCAGGGTGTCCCCCTGCGTTGGGTCCACAACCCCCCTGACTCTCCCCTTCACCACCCCGCAGTCCAGGGACCGCAAAGTCCTGAGGGACTACAGCGGGGCGCTCAGCTACGGCTCCACCTCCAAGTACCTGAACATCGCTGCCCTGGTGCTCAACATCTTCCTCGTCATCCTCCTCATCATCCTGATTGCCAGTGGCACCATCATCATGACAAACAGGTTCAAGCAAGAAATGGAAAACTCCATGGGTCCCACTTAGCCCTGCCCTTGCTCCGTGGCCATCCCCTGCTACGCCTGCTAGGAGACCCTAGCAGGTCTCTGGCTGTAGCAAGGGCAGTGAGATGCTTTTCTCCTTGCTGCTTCGCTCTCATTTTGTACCCCCAAGTGCCTCTAAGCATAACCTAAAAAGCACCTTGTGTGGAGAAAACCTGGTTCAAATAAAGGTTTCTTTCATTTCCTACCCTGCCTCCGTTTTAATTTGGCAGTGGGTGGTTTGGGGCTCCACCAGGTGAGAAATGGGGTCCACCCTCAAGACATGCCTGTTGTTCATCCATCTGCACAGAGCAGCACAGAGGTGGTGCTCAAGGATGTGCCAGGCTCAGTACTGGTACTGGTAGGGGTACTGGTGGGGAAGAGACACCCATATGGGATGCAAAGTGCTTGTAAGGCTTACCCCAAGGATGCAGGGAGCACGTCATCTTTGCTGGGGTGTCACCAGGAGCACCCCTCCTCATCCTCACTGACCTTGGGAAGGTGGGTAGGAGCAAGTGGAACTGAAAGCAGGCTTGGGTTTGGGTTGGGGGTTCTGCAAAGGGCTTGAGAAGGTGAGCTCAAACATGTCTCGGGCCAGGAGAAGCTTCCAGAGGGAAAGGGGAGTGGTGGGTGGTGTGGCCCCATCCCAAATCACCCTGCTGCAGGAGACAGCCCTGAGAGATGGGGCAGTGCCAGGACCGCCGGGTAACGGGGACTCCAGCCAGGCAGGGCTGCTTGTTGGGTGCAGCAAGATGGGGACCCTCCTCTCCTCACCTCCAAAGCACCTCCACAGCTGTCCCCAACCGACCAAAGGGACATTCCAGACCATATGACAACATGAAGAAGGGGGAACACACACATCCAGAGGTTGTTTGCCTTCCCAAGTCATCAATATGCGTGGTGGAGCCCAGCTCCTGGGGATGTCTGAACACCTGCCTGTGATGGGGAGTGGTGAAGGAATTCCGTGTTTGCTTTGCTTACCTGCGAGAAAATATTTTGCTTTATCTTTTAAACCATCTTAACCCACAAGTTCCCTCACTCTTCTGATTCTCACCCCATCCCCAGGGAGCTGGGTGGGGCTGAGAGGCCAGCCAGGGTTAAACCACCACCAGCATTGAGCCTTCACACCACCACCACCATCACCACTGCCCCCATCATCACCACTGCTCCCATCTTCGCCATCACCACTGCCCCTGACAACACCATCACCACTGCCATTGCTGCAGCCCTTGCCATCACCACTGCCCTCATGCCTCCGGGGCTGCCAGCACATGGCACTCAGCTGCCCAGCTTCAGTGGGGTGACCCCGGAGAGACCCTCACGAGAAATCCTGGATGGAGCCAACCTGTCAGCTCTCCAAGAATGCGTTTGGCCGCGCTCCCCAGCCCGCTGGAAGCCCTCGCACGCCTCGCCCTTGGGCAGGTTCAGGTCCTCGTGTCTCGGGGTCCCGCGAGAACGAGGGAAAAAAAGCCTTTTTTTTTCCTCCTTTCCCAAAGTACATCAGTTTCCTGCCAAGAAGCTGCGCTCATGAGCAACATGTCAGAAATCCCACACGCAAAACACAATGGTTATTTGTTGCAAAATTCCTGGCACTGACCTCCCCGTGAATCATTTTTTCCTCCGCTCTTCCTGTAAGAGCAAGCGAGCACACGCTCCTGGCCGCGCGCGGGGCTGCTCGCTGCCCGCCAGCTCCACAGCGATCAAACGTCCCCATCCAGCTGCAGGCTTCCAAAAAGATTTTTTCAAAGGTCAGCAAACCCCGGCTGGAAAACATCGCCCCGACCTTTCGGGCTCTTGGCTGCCTCGTCCCGGCGCTGGCGGCGGCTGCATCCCGTTACACAAGGGGCTGGCGTCGTGCTGCTGAGATGTCTCCGTCGCTCCTGCTGCCACATGCTCCTTCCTCTTCCTGCTCCCTGACAGCCCAGCGAGGAGCAGCATCCAGCCGTGTTCTGCACAGAGCCCTCAGGAAACTCTGCTGCCCCCCGCGGCTTTGATGCCCGGCTGGGCTGGCACAGGAGGAGAGTTCACTGTGCACCCCTGGGAGCTCTTCTCCCCTCCTCCGTCAGCCAAGGCATGACAGAAATTCCGGGGCATGTCTTCCTAGGGATGCTCCACGGCTGAGAACCCACCAGGGCAGTCCTGGTCTGATAGCCACGTTGGGAGCAGGATGGAGTTGGAGAGGGAGAAGCAGCCCCTCACTCTCTGCACCCCTCACAAACCTTCATGTGCCTCCCCTGGGGCTTTTTGTTGGGGAGTTGTCTCAGCACCGGGTCCTGGTGGGTGCCTGGAGGAACAGGGTGGGCTTCAAAAGCAGGGAGAGCGAAACCCTTTTTCTGGAGTAAATCTGCCTGATAAGGGGGCTTCCTTTCTGCAGTGGGGAGGGGCAAGGCAGCAGTGGGCCAAGGACAGAACAGCTTGTTCATGTTTTTACAGCAATTGCTTCAGGCTGTTGGCAAGAGACCACGGAGCCCTTGAACTCTGGGCCGTGCTGCCAGAAGCCAGCAGCAGGACCTGGGCTGGTCCTCGCTGAGCTGGGTGACCCCGTCAGCTGCTCTCACCCCAGATGGGTGAGCCCCCCCTGCAGATCTGATGGTCCCACACTCACCTTGCAGACCCTTAGGGCAAGACCAAAGGCCAGACCTTCCCTTTGAGCACGCAAAGCAGCTCTGTCTTCCAGCACTTTGTTCGGGTAGATAAACACCAGGGCAAATAAATGGAAAAAAAAAAAGTAAAGCAGGTGGAGATGTGGGAATTTTGGTGTGTGGCTGGCACTGACACCAGCCACAATCCAGCTTGTGCCTGGGGGAGTGCTGGGAAATGGGGTCCCCAGGTGGATACTCGGAAACAACAGACAAGGAGCAAACTGGTTGCACTTGGTCCTTGTGGCTGCTGGTTGCCCTCAGCCTGCATCCCTACACTGCAGGTCCCTTCGCCTCCACACAGGCCAGGAAAGCAGGTGATGCCCCATGGAAGGGCCCCAGCACCTCAAAATGGGCCACACACCCCTCCCCCCGGGCTCATGAGGAAAAAATTAAAATGGTTTCCTGCAGGCTTGTGACAAGTGATGCCAAAGGCTGAGACTTGCAGAGAATGTAATTCTCTCTAATTCTCAGCCCTTGATGTTCCAAATGTCAAACTCTCTCTAAATTACCAAGAATGGGGCCGGAAAACGTGCATGGAAGAGGCACACCTTTGTCTTCCTCCTGGTACCAACCCTCCCCTCCTTCCCAGTGTGGAAAACCCCATTTCTCAGAAAAAGATCAGGGCTGAGTTTCTCGTTCTGCAGGAGCCAGTCCCCAGGTAGGAAGGATATTGGTGTTTCAAAACCACACAAAATGTATAAGCTCTGTATCTTGGTGGCTTTTTGACTCAGATGGCCTTTTATCTCCCTGCTGCTTTCTTGAAGCTTTCTTCTTTCTTTTTCTACCCCTCAACGTCTTTCTGGCAGCCACAAACCTCAGCACGGCTGCAAGACCTTGTCACGGCTGCTGAAACCCACCATGCAGACGCCCGGCTGGGGAGGGGGTTCCGTGGGGGTGAAGCTGCCACCCCGCAGTGGCATCCCCACGCTGCCCTGCCCTGACCCGTGTCCCCCCTGTGCTCTCACCCCAGCACAGCGGCTCTGCCCTCACCAGGACAAGCCCCTCGCCAGCACGAGAAGCCCCCACCTTGCTCCCCATCTTTACACCCCCCCAGACACAGTCCCCGGACCACCCCCCCAGACACAGCCCCTCACTGCGAGGAGGGGACCGCTGGGCGCTGCAGCCCTGAGAGCCTCAGTGGGGGGCTGGGGGGGTCCCACCTTTCCCGACGTCCACCTGCCCCTCGTGTCAGCCCCAGAGACCACCCGCCAAGCCCAACCCGGCATCCCCCGCCCTCGGGGGGCCAGGGGAGCGGATCTCCAAAGGGGAAAGGTGGCTTTTGAGACCCCCCAAAGTCCCCTCGAGCCCCCCTCGGAGTGCGTGCTGGCGACGGGGTCCCGGGGTCGTGCCCTGCGTGGCGGCGCCAGCCAGCGAGGAGGGGCCCGAGGCTCGGGGTGGTCCCGGGGACCCCGTGGGGCTGTCCCGCTGCTCCGCCCGCGGCTGCCGGGGCCGGGGAGGCTCCTCCCGGGGCGGGTTCCCGGCAGTTCCTCCGCGCTGCCGCCCGCTCCGACCATGAAGCCGAGGCAGGGGGACGTCTCCATCCCGCTGCAAACCCCCGGCCCCGAACAGCAGCCCCGGGACTACGTGCTCTGGTCGCTCCTGAACGTCCTGCTGGCGCAAACCATCGCCTACCTGGGCTGCTGCTTGTTGCCCCCGCTGATCTTCTCCATCAAGGTGAGAGGCGGGACGGGACAGGGACCCCCACCCACCACCCCTGCTCCATCCCGGCCCGGGACCCCCCCGAGCTCTACCCGGGACCCTCCGAGACAACCCTGCCCGGGATCCCTGACGCATCCAGACCCTCTCCCCGGCCCGAGAGTCCCCAACCCAGCCCCCCTCCGGTGCTGAGACACCCCCCGTGCTGGCCACCCCCCCTCGCACTCCACTCCCCTCACCCAGCCCGACTCAGACCCTTTCCCAGCCAGGGACCCCCTGCTTCTCAGGACCCCACGATGCAGCCTGACACTGACACACCCACCCTGTCTGACCTGGAACCCCCAGCCCCTCCGACCTGGAATCCCCCTCAAGCCCAACTCAGACCCTTCCCCAGCCAGGGAGCCCCCCTCCTCCAGACCCCTCCCAACACAGACCCGACTGACTGCCCCACAACCTCCCGACCCAGTCGCCCCTGCCCAGACTGATTCAGACCCCTCCCCACCTCTGGACATCCAACTCAGCCTGACCGGGGCCTTTCCTTCCCCTCGGGACCCTCCTGATCCAGTCCCCCCTAACCCAGCCATCTCCAACACTGCCCTGCGTCCCCCCTGGCACCCTCTTGCCCACTCCAGACCCCTCTTCCATCCTGGCACCCCCAGACCCAGTCCCCCTTTCCAGACCTCCCCTGATGCCACCCTTGCTGTAGGACCCTGATCCTGATGGGCAGTGCCAGGGGGATTCACCCCCAGGGTGATGTTTCCCTGGGGTCCCAGCAGCACCTTGTGGCCACCCCCGGGCCAGGTGCCCCCTCCCTGAGCCCCAGGACCACACTTGTTCCCACAGGCCCGTGACTGCAAGGTGCTGGGGGACCTGGAGGGTGCTCAGAGCTATGGTGCATGTGCCAAGAGGTGGAACATCGCCTGCTCCATTCTGCTGGTCGTATCTGCGGGCCTCATCATCTCCAGCTTCATCGTCATCCTCTCCAACCGCTAACTGCTGCGTGGCCACCAAACTGCTTGCTGCCACCCCGGAGGTGCTTCTCTACCCCACCATCCTCCTCCTCCCCAGTTGTCCCTGTTCTGGGGGTGTGTGGCACAGGGGAAAGGGAGCAAGTCTGTGTCCCCTCGCTGCCCGCACCCCTGGGTGTCCCAGCACAGCCACTGCATAGAAGGGGATGACTGGGCCAGGGTACAACATGGGGCACAGACCCCCCCTCATCTGCTTGTGTGCCTCAGCAGGGAGCTGCCTGACTTGCTGGGGCTGTGACACACGGACAGGTCACCACTGCCACAAATAAAGCTCGTCCTGCCAAACCCCCTCGTCTGTCTCCTCATTCACAGCAGGGAAGGAGAGGAGGGTCCTTGTGTATCCTCAGGGCAGCCTCCTCCTCCCACTGCCAGCTCCGTGGCTCTGCTCCATCCCCACCAAGGTGCAGAGCACTTCCAACCCACATCCCAGATAAGTTCCTTCCTAAAAGTTTAGTCACAGCAGAAGGAAAGAATAAAAATCTCCACGATTCTCTGGCTACACACACCCCATCCCACTCCCCAGCCCCATCTCCTCCCCATCCCAGGGACCCCCAGAGAAGTAGCTCTTCCACATTTTAGTGTTAAGATCCCATTTTATGCATTTGGTGCCCAAGCCCGCTGTGAAGGAGGGGTTGTCCCAGCCAAGACTACCTGGAAGGAGTGGTCTGAAGGTGCCAGCCAGCGGAGAGAGATCCTGGCATGGAGGGTCTGTCTCACATCAGCCTCTCGGGGTGATGGTCTCTTGGTTTCCAAGTCATCTCATGCCTCCATATCCTGATGGTCCTCCCTGAGCACCCAGCTTCTCGCTCTCACTGGGACCGTCTGTGCTCCTCATCACAGGAGGAAGGCTGGATATAAAAAGCCCATAAGCTCAAGAAAACAGATTTGTTTCTCCCAGATCCCAGCCCAGCCTTTCTGATAACCACAGCCCAGGAAGGGCTGTAATTTCTGGGGTTTATATATAGAGATGAGGTTGTGCTGGAGACGGGGACTGTATAAAAGGGGCTGCCCTGCCCCGCGTCCCAGCCAGGCTGGTGCAGCAGGAGAGCCGTGGGGTGCCTCTGTCCGTGGCCATGGACACGTCCTACCCCCGGGAGGAATACCCACCCATGTCAGCCCACAAGCGGGACCCCTCCCCCGCCGTCCCCCCCCGCGACCACCTCATCTGGTCCATCTTCAACACCCTCTACATGAACTTCTGCTGCCTCGGCTTCGTGGCGCTTGCCTTCTCCGTCAAGGTATGGGCACCCAGGGGGGTGGGGCACTGAGCATTCGGGGTGACCTGGGAGCCCTCCCCAGGCTGGTGCCAAAGTTGGACTTCCCAAGGAGACAGAGGATCTGAAATAGCTACCTCGGAGGGCTGGGGTGAGGGACGAGATCCCAACACCCTTAGGGGGCTGGCTGAGGGTGACCCAGTCCTGGTGAAGCCTCCCAGCTTTTCCTGCCACCTGCTATTAGCGTGGCCAAGACCCTTAGGTAGCCACAGCCCCCTGTGACTGCTGGAGGGACAACTGCTTCTTCCTAGAAGATGCTAGGGGGCACGATGCCCCTGGGTCCTCCCCCTGCCCTCTGTCAGGAGCAGCTCCAGGGTGGAAAAACAGGGGTCAGGGAGGGCTGGAGCCAGCGAGCTCCGAAAGACAACCCCAGTGGCAAAGAAAGGGGAGCCAGCGGGCAGCCTGGGAGGGATGGATGGAAGGAGGGATGTCCAGCCAGCCTCCTGGCACTGCCCAAGGACTAAATAGCAGGCTGTGAGGAGGCCAAACCCCGCAGCCAGGCTGGGAGGAGGCGTGGGGAGGGGGCTGTGGGCAGCCCGGGCACTGCTGCCCCATCTCCCCGGCTGTTGCAGGCGCGGGACAGGAAAGTGTCCGGGGACGTGGAGGCTGCTCGGCGCTTCAGCTCCAAGGCCCGGTGCTACAACGCCCTGGCCACGGCGGGGAGCGTGGTGCTGCCCCTGCTGCTCCTCGCCCTGGTCATCACCGGCGTCCTCCACCTCTCCAAGCTCGCCCAGCAGTCCGTTGGCTTCTTCACCTACCAGCTCAGCGGGACCGACGAGGAGAACAAGTGACCGGCGGGCCAAGGGCTTGGAGAAACTCCTTCAGAGTGCTGGTGGCCCCCCAGGAAAGAGCACTGGCCCAGCACCACCCGGCCACCACCCCTTTCTGCCACCCAGGGCCACGTCTGCAAGCTCTGCACCCCCTGGGTGTGGCCTGGGGACAGGCAGCCCCACAAGCATCACCCCTCACCCTCCCCGGTGCAGCACCCCCAGCCCCGTGGTGCCTGACCCCAGCTCCTGGCCCTGCTTCTTGGGGCAGCTCCATTATTTTTTACCTTGTTTTTGTAACTCTCTTATCAGCCGTTACTATTTAAATGATTAAACCATTTCACACTGCAAGTGTCCTGCGTGTGCCCTGAGGGAAGCTAAAGGGGCAACACAAACACAGCTTTTGGGCTCTGGTTGTGGCTTCTCCTGGTTGCAAGAATCACAGCCTGTGACTCTTAGAGCCACCCCCAAGACTGAGGAGGGGAAGAAGCAGAGAAGCATCTTGTCCCGGAGTGGAGGGGCTGTCATTCCCTCCCAGAGGGGCCGAGACTGGCAAACTCATAGCAGTAAAGCAGATGTGCCCCAGACGGTGCCCAGGCAAGGACTGAGCACAGGATGTAGCCCCTGCTCGGTGCTGTCCCTCCCCAGGCCACCGCCAGCTCGTTTTGGCAGCTGGACCAAACGGATCCCTTTCTTTTTGGGGGTGACAACCCCCTTCTAATGGCACCTGAGCCCTGGCTCAGAGCTGGGCTTTCTCCCCTGCCCCTCAGCCCACAGCGCTGTTACAGGGGGCGAAGGCGGCCGCCTCTCCTGCCCTGCTGCTAATTAGGGGTTGGGTGCCTCCTGATGAGGCCTGACCCAGAGCCAGCCTAATTACAGGGCAGGGAGCTGCTTCTCCTCCCCTGGCACTCGCCGTGTGCCCGCAGCAGCAGCAGCCACAGGGCTTTTTATAAACCCCGCGGGCTGCAGCCCAGAGTCCTGGGGTGGTTTGGGGAGGACGGAGCTGGCAGGGCAGGGAACGCCTGTGGCTGCTCCAGCAGAGGCTGGAGGTGCTGAACCCACCCCCGGGCAGGGGCTGCTGCGAGGGGCAGAGGCGGGCAGGTTGGCACCGCACAGGGTGCAGCCCTTCCCCGGCTCCCTCGGCCACGGGAGATGCCTCAAGCAAATGCCTGGCAGGTCCCTGCTTGCCCTGAGGCTGCTCCTGGAGGAGGGCTCTGCTCAGAGCCAGAGAGACTCAGTGTCATCTGACATAGTTTTAATGAGCACTGATGCCCCCGCTTCCTACAGCCCTTCAGATGCCCCCTTAGAAGGGTCTGAACTCCAGAACTGCTGAAAACAGAGCTGATAAGTCAGGAAAGGCCTTAAAAACATTGCACACTGAATAACTCAAAAGACAAGGAGCCATGTGCTGCCCACTGGGGCTGAAATGCTTTTGGCTGTGTCTTCTGTGACTAATACTAGTGTCAACCTAACCCTGGGCTCCAGCCTTAACTTCAGGCCAGCCACCCTCGCTGCCCCTGCAGAGCTCCTCAGCAGAGGGGTGGCAGCACTCGAGGGGCCCCAGCTGCCCAGGGCTGCTGGCAGGGGGTGGGGACTGGGTGAAGCAGCAGGGGCTGAGCCCCCAGAGTGACACAGGCAGCCAGGAGAGGGTGAGGACCAGGACAGGGTGGAGGAACCATGGGACCATGCACACAGGGGCAGGGCTAAAGCCAGACCCCATCCCTTGTAAAAACAGATGGTGAGAACAAAGAGGGGATGGTGTTTAGAAAACTCACTCAAAAGGGTCCCTTCCACACTTGATTTTGTCTCTGCTAAGGGAGAGACGGTGAAGGTTCTGAACAGGAGCTGGGGGCTCAGACAGGGATGCTCAGTGTCACTCAGGGAGCTGCTGTCACCCCAGCAGCAGCAAGAGCTCTGAGCCCACCCCCCACCCCAGGGCCACAAAGGAACACAGCACACGCAGTGCCACAGGGTCAAAGGGTTTATGACAAGCATGCACAGTGCCACATGAGCAAAGCCTGGCCCCCCCACCTTCCCCCCTTTACCTTCCCCCTCATCTGACATCCCCTCTTCAGCTTGTTCCTGCTGCTTCAGCGGGTAAAACCTGGCCAGCCCAGGTTTAAAATGTCTCATTGGACAACCTCTGAATCCATCCGGCTGCTGCAGGGAAGGAGACACTCTGCCCTGCAACAAAAAGCAACGCCGTGAGGCGGGGGAGGGTTTGTCCCCAGTGTGGTCTGGGGAAGCAGACCCAGGCTCCCACCCGCTACCTGCACGCAGGGCAAAGCGCTGCCCCGACTGCTCCAGCACAGCTTCCAGGGGAGACTCCGCAGGGGCCCGCGGGCTCTCGGTCACCTCGATCCTCATCTGCTCCCTGGTGATGGTGAACGTCAGCTTGTGGCTGAGGTAGGAGATGCCAGTGACCCTCAGCTCGTTGACGTCGTCGGGAAAGGCAGGGTTGAAGAGGAGGCTGGACCTCGTGATCCTGGAGGAGCAGGAGCATGTCAGGAGCAAAGGGTGGCCACAAAGGAAGGCAGCTCTGTGGGGTTGGCCACCTTCCCAGACAGCTCCATACACCCCAGAGGCACCTCCCACTGCTCCACACACCTGTGGGCAGAAGAGTCTGAAGCATCCCGAGGCACACGAGGATGCTGAGATGATGTGAGAGCTCCCACCAGCCTGGTGGAGAGGCTCCTGGAAGTGCTGCTCAGTTAAACCCCCAGACAAACCTGACCTGACCCTGCCCTCTGCAGTCTGCCACCTCAACACAGACTGCACAGGTCAGTTCCCTTTCCCTTCAGGCTGTGACCAAACTGGGTCAGCCAGGTGGCCTTCAGAGACCCACATCAGCTGCCTCTCCTGGTGCTCTCAAGGCTTTAAACTCAGCACCGTTGTGTTTGCTCCTTCACCAGAAGACAAGACCCAAGAAAACAATTTGACTCCTTCCTCCAAGCCCTTACCCAAAGTCAAACAAGTTCCTACTCAGATCTTGAAACGTGAGAGCTCTTGACCATCATCTCCAGCCTCCTGAGAGGGCTCAAGAGGGACTTCAGAGCCTGGAGAACCTCCTTGGCAGGCCAACGTAAGCCACAGACCCCGTCTGGCAGGAGGGGCAGGGCAAGAGTGTGGCCTTGAGGGCTGCACAAATATCATCTCAACATCTGTGGAAATCTGGGTGGACCCCCAAAGCCTGTGGATTGAACCTGAGCCACGAGGGGCCCGGCCTGACACGCTCAGAGCATCTGAAGACCTTCAAGCTTCGCAGAAGCTGAGATTAAGGTTTTCATCTGGGAGCACAGCAGCTCACACCCAGCTCCACCAAGAAACTGGTGGGTTTCCCAGCAGCTTCTGGCCACACACGCAGAGGGAAAACACATAGTTAGTGCTCGAGGGTTTTGCTGTCTCCTCAGGGTGACCATCCTCAATTACACTCAGAACACGCCCAAGAGATTGCTGCTTCAGGGAGGAAACCACCAGGCTGCTCTGGGCACAGGGCACAGCCTGGGAATTATATGAACAGTGGAATGTTTTTTCTGAGGCATTTTAACTCTGCAGCAGCTCTGGCCAAGCACCTTCCTCCAGGGGCCTGCAGACTCTGCTTGCCTGGGGGTGGCTGTATGGACCTTCAATCAGTCCTCAGAAGCCAAAGTGCCTGGCGGATCTCAGTCTTTAAACTCCATCCACACATAGTGGAGAAGCCACAGCTACATGGAGTGGGCAGGTCGGGATGTGCTGCTGAGTTGCAAACACCAGAACAGCACCAGCTGGAACCAAGTGCTAAGGATCTCAGTGTGGCTCAGCCTAGACTTGGCTCCTTTCACAACCAGTGGCTTTCAACACATTCTGACCTCGCTGGAGGAGAAATGGATCAGAGCTTGTAATTTATGGTAGCTCCACCCTGCCCTCCACCAGTGACTGTCCCCAGTGTCCACAGTTTGTCTGGGATAACACTCCTGTTTGCTCGTTACCTGCCAGGAGCTCTGGAGGACATTCTGGATGCTCTAAGTTCTTCTCTTTTTTCATGAGCATTGCTCCAGATAAGCCCCAAGGTTTCAAGTGAGATGCAGTTACTTAGAAATTAAACGTGAGCAGCCTCACCTGAAGCCTGTGTAGCCAAAGAGGACAGCTTGCAGGAACCCTCCCATCCCTGTCAGGAAGTTCACAGCTCCTGTCCCGTCCGAATTCTCCACCCAGATCTGCTCCAGCAAGAGAAAGAAATGACTCAGCAGCTGCACTGGGGCTCTTCAGACAGTTTTGTGGGGTTGAACAAGTCATTGAGGTCACCATCACACATCTGGGGTGTATCAGTGACTACAACCAAGGTTGCCCATCCTGGCGTGAGGCGTGGGGTGGGCTCTGACACGTTTCTCAGTGCCACCATCTCCATTCCCTCTCCCATCTCTATCGGGCAGAAGCCTGGGGTGAGTGTGGCACTGACACCCAGCTCTGCATTGCCTGGCAGGAGGCAGGTGCCTCTCACTGCTCTTCATGGAGAGAAGAGGCAGAGTAACCAGCCAGCTCAATGGACAGCCACCTGCTGACCACAGGGGCACTCAGCGTGGGCTGCAGTCCAAGAGATGCCTCTGTGGGATTGGGAACAGGCAACAGAGCAACAAGAGAGGTTTGTGCCAGGGAAGCACCCAGGGCACGGCACACAGCTGACCTTGAAAGGCTCCGTGATGTTGTTGAAAGACTTGTTGAGCTGGGTCTGGGCTCTCTGCAGCTCCTTGAGCTCCAGCCAGCCCACTGCAAACATGCTCTGCAGGGAGAAAACCAGCCTGTCACCAGCTGCCATCTCCCCCAGGGCTGACAGTACAACCAAGTGCACCACAACAGGCATGCTCCTGACCCAGAGCAGACTTCTTCAGCACACATCTCCAGCTCTGCACCACCCACACTCCCTGAGTTTAAAGCTGCTCTGGCCAATCACTGACCCTCGTGGAAACAACCACCTCGTGGGTAGATCCCCCCTCAGGCTCTCCCCTCTCCTTACCCAGGTCATGGCTGGCCCATTCAGCTTAGTGACAGGCTCGTACATCTCCAGGTCATTTCTCCTGACTTGGGGGGTCATGGGGTGCATCAGGGGGAATCCAAGCAAGACGACGTCGGCTTGTTTCACGGGCTCACCTGGGGAAAGGAGCTGGTCAGAGCACCTCTGCCAGCTGGGACAACTGGCAGACCAGTTGCCTATTTACTGGTCCAGGGGACAAACCCAACTCACACAGAACCATAAACACAGAACAACGTTCTGCTGGAACCAGCCCCTTCACCTCCAGAGGGATGGGGAGTGCTGCCTGGGCAACACATGGCACTTGACCTTGGGAAGAGACTGAGCTGATAGGAGTGGGTTTGTAGCAGCCACGTCACCTGCAGTTCCCTGCTCTCTGCATTCCCAAATGTCTTAGTTTTATGATCACAGTAATGAGAAACGATCCACCAAGAAGCAGAAAATCCATCTACAGTCCAGGATCCACACAGGCAACCCTGGTGCTGCACTTGGAGAGCAAGGCTAGAGACTCCTCCTTTGACCAACCATCCAGCCACAGCTCCTGCCTCTGAAGCAGTCAGAGCCCACATTTCTTGCAGGCTTACCAGGAAAGAGTCATGGCCAACTGAAAGCTCTGCTGCTGCCTCTGCACTCACCTGGGCAGTAACCATCGTACTCGGGGTGATATTTCTTCTCCTCATCAAAAGGCACTTTGACTTTCTTGGCACAGTCCACCCACTTCTCTGGCACAGGGATCAAAAAGTCCCGAGCAACATCAGCTGCAAAATTTAAGCTGAAAAGCAGTGAAGAACAGTGGTTTTTGTCAGGAGTGGCTGCTTGTGCCCCCTCAGGGAGGGAAAGAGAAGAAAGGGAACAGAAAGAACTAATTGAGCCACAACTGCAAAGGAATAGCTGCTCTGAAAGAACACGGGTCAAAGTTTGAGCCTGGGGTAACAGCTTTCATCACTTGGAGCTGGGAATCCAGCTTCCAGCTCCTCTAGCTCTCGATGTCTCCAGCTGGCTAATCGTACAGACCTCTGGTAAAACACAGAGAGAGACCCTGCTGTGGAGTGAAATCCCACTCAGACTCAGGTGACACCTGGCACAGGTCAGATGAACCTCCATGGGGCCACCTACTTCTTTCCATGGGCTGCAAAGGCAGCGAAGGGAGAGCAGCCCAGACAGGTGTGAGAAGACAGGAAAGGGGTATCCCACACAGGAACTCTGATCCCCCAGACTGGTGTCGAGGGAGGAGAGGAGAGGAGAGTCAGTGCTTTGACACAGTGTGTGTCACCTCTTCCGTGCCACGGCGTTGGTGTAAGCAGAGTTGTCAACCTGGCAGTGGTGCTCGTCTGGGGGCATGACACCTGCAGGAGGAGGAAGGGGACACTTCACACCACAGCACACCCGAGGTTGGCACAGCCTGGTGCCCCTCCTCGGGAGAGTGGCAGGAGAAAGGAACCCCCCCCATGCCATCCATTGGTGCCAAGCTTGGTGCTCATGGTGGAGAAGAAACAACCTGGCTTACTGCAGACAGCTCAACTTGAAGGCATCTCTTGCCCTTCACAGGTGACCCTCCCGGGAGAAACAGATGTTTAAATACATGACTCCCCTGGGGGCACTGGGGCTGTCTCCAAGGATCTCCTCACCAGCATCTGGCCTGCAGCAACACCAGGGGCTCTTCTAGCTCTAAGCACCCCAGTTTCACTGAGACCCCTACACTCTAACCCAGCCTTCTCCTCCAGACACTCCTTCCACAAACACCCCTCCTTCACTTCTCCTCTTCTTCCTCAGTGTCCCTTTCAGGAGCAGCCCACCAGTGGTAGCCTGCCCTTGTTAACAAAGTGCTTCAGCAGGATTTCCACCTGTGGGGAGACCCTTTGTCTGAGCATCCTGTCCTGGAGGAGCTCCAGGCCTCTGCTTCCAAACCCCTTCCCTACAGACAGGTCTGTCTGCTGCAGAAGCACCTTTGATGTTGTAGCACTGCTCCTCCTCGCTCCACTCCATCCTGCTGCACCAGTACTGAGCCACAGCACTCACCAGCTTCCAGCCACCATCCTCCCTGAACAGCTTCTGGTCCTGGAGGGAGCCAAACAAGGGAAAAACAGGAACATGAGGGAGATGCAACCAGACCCAAGCTCAGCAGGAGGACAGGAGTCTTAAGGAGCTGGATGTAGAAGAAAACGTCAGAAAACTGGCCTGGATCAAGTCAGAGGGGTGCCGAGCCACCCACGAGGAGGGAGGACAGAGAAGGCAGTGCACAGAAGGGACTCTGAGGTGCTAGCAGCAGTTCTGATGGAAACAAACAGCAGAGTTTTTCTGGGGAGGGACAGTGACAGTCACCACATGCCCCACAGGCCTTGCCACCAGGCTGCCCGGGTGGTGGCAGATGCCCCTTTACCTGTGTGGTGTGATAGTACTGCTCAAAGGCCATCAGAACATCCCCATTGATGTGGATCTCTTGTGCCCCATAGATCTCCTCGGGGCAGACTTCCCGGCCAGTGGCTGCGCTCTCCCATGGGAACTTCGCACCCTGCCGGGAGAAAACACCCACGAGGCAGCTGAGGGCAACACCCAGAGCTGCCCTCCCCAGCCCAGCACCCATGAGGCAGCTGAGGGCAACACCCGGAGCTGCCCTCCCCAGCCCAGCA
>VYZU01045924.1:5521-17020 GCA_013401355.1 Ceyx cyanopectus | reverse complement strand
CCCCCCCCCCCCCCCCCCAAGCAGAAACCTCTCCCTGCTTTACTCCCATGAAGGGTTGCAAAGCTACCACAGGCTCCTGCTTCCACAGCCTGCTCCAAATGATGATACCCAGTTGAAATAAATGATTATACTCAGCTGGAGACACCTCAGCTCTTAGTTGTTCCTAGGGAGGAACATTCCAGGCTATTCTTGACCAAATGAACAAACCAACCCAGGAAATTCAGATGGAGCCTTATTTATTTTTTTCCTAGCCAAAGAAACTCATTTCATCTAAGCCTCACTGCCTGGTGGCAGGTAGGGGAGGACTCAGGCCTCCTGATCAGAGAATCATTCAGGTTGGAGAAGACCCTTGGGATCATCCAGTCCAACCATTACTCTACACAGTTCACCCCTAACCCATGTCCCTCAAACCCACATCCAAACCACCCTGAAACACCCCCAGGGCTGGGGACTCAACCCCCATCCCTGGGCAGCCTGTGCCAGGCTCTGTCAGTGAAAACTTTTTCCCTAATGCCCAGTCCAAACCTCCTCTGGTACAGCTGGAATCCATCCCCTCTTGTTCTGTCACTAATGAGCTGTGAGAAAAGAGCAGCACCAGCCTCTCTACAATGTCCTTTCAGGTGTTGTTCAGAATGATGAGGTCTCCCCTCAGCCTCCTCTTCCTCACACTGAACACTCCCAGCTCCTTCAATCACTCTCCATAAGATTTATTCTCCATGCCCTTCCCCAGCTCTGTTGCCCTCCTGTGATGAAGAGCTGCAATCCCCCATCACCTTAACATCAGGAAAAAAATCAAGTTTCACCAGCCCACGCCCTGAGCAGGAGCCTGTAACACAGGTACAGAAAGAAGGGAAGCAGGAGGTCACAGAGGAGCATCCCTGGGCTGGTTATTCTTCCCATATTGACCCTTTTTGATGGTCCAGGGGATTTTTAAAGCCCCACTGAAAGACATCAGCACATTGCCATGTGCACGTTACCAGGCAGCACCCCCAGTGCTACCCAGCACCCTGCCCACACCCCCGTGCTGTGCTTACCACAGCATTTTCTGTCTGGAGACCTCAGCAGGAATTCATTTAGCTTCCCAGCAGGTAGATTATCTTCCTCTTCCAGAGAGAGGAGAGGACCAAGAAACAACCCATCCCACCGGGCCTGCCTTTAGCACAGCCCTTTATGTATTTTGAAATATTTTTCTTTTTTTTTTTTCCCCCAAAAATTCAGCAAAAAAAGCATGTTTGCAACAGCAAGAGCACAAGAGGTCGAGCAGTGAGGCAGATGCTTCAACCCATGCCCACAGAGGCAGGAGCTGGGAGCCTGTGTGCTCTGCAAAGCCACACCAACCTGACTTGTCAAGGCCAGAACACGTGTTTTACAGGCACAACTCAATTACAGGCTGAGGTTGTACACCAGGGATGTGGGTGCAGAGACCTCCTCTCACTGCTGCTTCTCTTCCCCCAGTGTCAAAAGCTCCCCTCAAACCCCCTAATTCCCAATAACTTGAGTCCAGGTGGAAATATGGAATTGGGCCAGGGAGGGCAGTGGATCCTGAGGAGGGAGGGAGGAGGAGCAGCTGCTGCAGTCACTGCAGATGCCCCATCCCACTCCTGCCCAAGTGAGCTGGCTCCTAAATTTACAACAGACAGAGAACAGCTTTGAAACAACCACCAAGCCTCAGGGGTAGGTGGGTGTCAGGGGAGGCTGGGAATACAACCTCATGCTTCCCTTCAGCTTATCTCACTGCCTTGGATTGGGAGGGGGAGTAGATCTGGCACCCCCCACACGGTGCCTTCAGCCCAACCTTTCCTATTTCCCTGGCACAGCAGCAGCTTTGAGAGGTCTGAACTGGGAGCATCTCTCTCAGTCACCCCTGGGATGCAAGAAGCTGCTGTTGTCCCAGATCCTCCCCAGCTGCTGTTTCCCTGGAGGGTCCCCAAAGGAGACCAGGGCAGAGCCAGAGGGACTCCCCTGCTGCTGGCACAAAAGGGGGTTCCCACAGGGACCCCCCCATGTGGGTTCCCCCCGCTCCTCTGGGGATGCTGATGAGGAGCCTGACCCAGGAGGCAGCTCTGGGCTCACTCAGGATCAATGAGCATGGGAAGGAGGAGGCCTATAAAGCCAGCAGGCCATCTCAAACCCCTGGAGGAAAAGCTGTTTGCCTGGCTCCTGCTCTGGAACAGGCAGCCACGAGGAATCCCCACACGAGTCCCCCTCACCCTGCCCGGCTCCAGCACGAGGGACAAACCCTTCTCTTAATCCCTAGGCAGGATTCCTCCTCTTTTTTTCCTTCCTCTTCACCACGCATCACCAGGCAAAGGGACATCTGAGAGGAGCAACTGTAAAAAAAAGCTGATTTTTTCCAACTGCAATGCTGTGTCAATTCACCTCCTGTTTGCTATGGAATTGCCCTGGTTATAAGATGCAGGAAGCTGAAATAATTCCAAGGAAGAGGAAATGCTTTGGACAGAAGGAGGACTAGCCAGACCCAGCTGCCCAGCTCCATCCCACAACCCTGAAGAGTTTTATTTTCCCTAATGCCAGAGTGGAGAGGGGCTGGAGGGAAGGAAAAGCTGGATTTACTCCCTCATAAACAAGCAGGAAGACATAAGACAGAGGGAAGCTTTTGCCCTGGACCACTGCAGATGCCAAGGAGATGATTTAGGGAGCCCAACGTGGGCAGCACTCAGGAGAGCCTGGAGAGAAGCAGCAGGGATAAGAAAGGAGGGGAAAACACTTCATGCATTCCCCAGTTTCACAAGCTTTTTCCAACTGTTAAAACAAAACCCAACCAACCCAGAAAACAGCAAATCCCCAGCCCTGAGAAGCACTTCACAAATACAGCAGAAACATGTCAACAGTGGCTGTGCTATAGCCCAGGAACAGGCATTCTCCTCACTAAAAGGAGATTAATTTTTAGAAACCTTTTTTTTTTCTGTTGGGTGTTGGTGGGATTTGTGTTTTCCCTCTGGAGTGCTAAGTACTCAGGAGCATCCAGGAAACTTAAAAAGGCAAAAAAAAGAGGCCATTTTTAGACTTCCATGCAGAGGGAGAAAGAACTAAGAGTGTGTGTCACCATGTGTCTGAAGATATTAAACTCACCCAAAAGCACATGCTGAAGATTGTTCTACCAAAAGAGACTTTGCTGATGAAGGGAAGCCTAGTGTTCCAGTGCTGGTTACAAACCTAAGATGTTGAATTAACTCACTATCCAATTCTTTATATATATAAAGGCTGGAAAAGGACAGGATTTCTCCTGAAGATGAAAGGACAGACTCAGAGCTGTTAGTAACTGAATCATCCAGCCAGAAACACAAAGCCTGGGGCTCCCAGAAAAACCCAGGGGTTTTTTTTGGGGGTGAGGGCTGGAGCATCACACTCAGGACAGCAAATAAACCCCCTGGGTTTTGCACTTCAACCCCACCCTCAGAGGGACCCGAGCTGCCCTGCTGAACCCGAGGCCAAAGATCAATTCCTGGTGGATCAATACAGCACGTCAGAAGTTTAGTTGTGGAAAACAAGGTGGATGTTTGCAAGCAGAACAGTTAAAATTAGAGTTATCCAGTTTGGGTAAGAGGTTGTTTGTGTTCTGACCTCTGGGACAACATACAAAAAGCCTTAAGGATGGAGCAGGCACCCACCAAACAAAAAGCCAATGCCATTTTTAACCCCTGCAGTGCATCCCAGGATGCCACAAACCCTACCAGGCACCCCCAAAACCAGCCAGGAACTCAGCAAGGCACTTACACTGCTGGTGGCATGGACACTGCTGCAGCTCCTCACACAAGCACGTGAAGACACTTTAAACACTCGTGTCATGCAGATGATGAGACATGCAGGAGGTGTCCAAGCACCTCTGTGCCCACCACCAACGTGGCCAGGCAAGCCAGCCCCTGAAATAGCTCCTTGCCAGCCTCCTCCTCCCAAAGCTGGCTTTGGTTTCAGCAGCAGTTGTTCCTTCCCAAATTGCTCCTCCTTAAATAGCCTCCCTTCCTCTTTCCTGGGGGAGGATTTGCCCCACGGGATGACAGCAGGAGAAAGCTAAAATAGACTCTCACTAAGATTAACATCCCACTAGCAGCTGTATTGCAGTGAAATGCAACCACCTGGAGGATTAATACATAGATGGGTTCATACACAGACTGAAATTTAGAGATGTACTGAATATTTCATTTCTGCAGTGTATTCCCCAGATAGGGGGAAGGTGGGAGCACCCATAAAATAAGGAGCAAACCACACACACCACCAACCCCCCCTTCATCTGCAGCATCAACGTGGGCTTGGATCAGTGAAAATACAGAGATGGGAAGGAGCTAATGGTATTCGTGACATTTTCCACCCAATGCACAAAAATACAGCTAATAAAGCAAAGCACCTACACTGCAGATGCTTTTTTGGGGCACGAAGCACTTGGAATTGACATAAAGGCAGGTGCTTTGATACCCTGCACACACCCAAAGCCTTTCCAAGTGGTTTCTAGAGTGGTGGCCATCACAGCCTTGCCACCAAGAAGCAACCTGCAAGCAAGTGTTGCAGATTAAACACTAAGCAACATCACAAATACAACTGCAAACACTCCTGACATCAGAACCTGATAAGAAAATCAACCTGGATGTCAGGATTATTGTTGGCAAGACCAACCCTCCCTTCCCACCCACCAGAAGTAACAGCCACGGCTACTTGCAGAGGTAGGTGAATCAAAGAGTTTGTGCTGGAGTTGTGTTTTACCACTGGAAAAAAAGTCAATTTCTGGAAAACCAGAGAGCACTCCTTGCAGACCCAGGTATAGTTATCTTTGAAGCTGCACTGTTGTCTGGTCTCAAGTCCAGCTCCTCCACAGGGGACACGGCGGGGGGGACGTGACAAATCAAAAAGCCATCCCCAGCAACTCAAAGGCACCACATCTACAAATAGCCAACTTGTGTAAGAAAGCAAAAACACAGCAGGAAAAGCAGTTGGTGATAAGGAAAAAAAAAAAAAAAAGAATAAGAAAGGGGTAGGGGGGGAACCCACTTCCCTGACAGGATTTATTTTTACATGCTGGTTGCTCAAGCCTGCTCGGGGAATCAGAACAGCAGCAGCAGCTCCCGTGCAGGAGGATGAATGGTGACTCAGCAGGTAAAAGCTGTCAAAGACTTGTTCAAAATTGGAAGGATGAAAAAGAAATCACAAGGGAAAGCTATAAATACCTCATGGGGTTTGGCTTGGTGCACTGGTTGGGTGCCTGTCGCTGCAGAGATGCTCTGAGAAGCAAGTGGGGAAAGTTGTCTCCGTGCTGAGCACCTGCAGGGGGTTCCTTCTCCAGAAGCAGGAACCACCAGAGGCAAGGGAGCTCTGTCACCACTGTGGGAAGGGTCCTAACAGCACCCTCAGGGTCCTAGCAGCACCCTCATGCTGTAAGGAACTGCTGTGGGCACCGTGTCTGCTGCAAACACAGTGTGATCCCACCTGGAGCACTGGATGCAGCTCTGGAGCTTCAGCACAGCAGAGCCAGGGAGCTGCTGGAGCAGGGCCAGAGGAGCCCCAGCAATGCTGGGAGGGCTGGAACCCTCTGCTGGGATAGACTGGGAGAGCTGGGGGGGTTCAGCCTGCAGAGGAGAAGCTCCATCTGGGGAGACCTTTTGGGGCCTTTCAGGGCTTGAAAGATGGGGACAGAGTTTTGAGCAGGGCCTGTTGGGACAGGACAAGGGGGGATGGTTTAAACTAAAAGAGGGAGATTGAGACTGGAGAGGAGGAGAAATTGTTGGTGCTGAGGGTGGGGAGAGCCTGGCCCAGGCTGCCCAGAGAGGTGGTGGCTGCCCCAGCCCTGGCACCATCCCAGGGGAGGTTGGGGGGGCTCTGAGCACCCTGCTCTAGCTGCAGATGGCCCTGCTGGGGACCTTTCATGTTCCCTTCCAATCCAAACCATTCCATGGTCCCATCAGCACTGCATTTGAGGTGAGATGCTTTAAAGAGCCTTTCAACCCACCCCTGAGCACATCCCTTGCCAGGCTTCTCCTAACTTTAAACATCCCTGGCAAAGACAGGAGCAAGATTTGAATGCACAGACAAAAATACGTCTTTTTGCACTGCTTTTTTTTTTTTTCCTAAATAAAAGTCCAAAAGCCCAGCCAACATGAAAGGCTGGATAAACACTCCTCCTTTCCCCAGCAGAAATTACAAGAATGCCTTTGAATTTGTTTTGGCAGGAAACAATGTTTTTTATGAAAGAGCTTCATTGAAAAGTCACAATTTGGAATGTACTCATCTATTCTACTTTTTTTTTTTTCCCCCTTTTTAAAAAGTTTTAATTACCACCTTAACAGTATTTTGACATCACTTATGGTTTGTTAGGTTGCATTGTGTGTTACAAAAGCACCTTTTGGAAGAGCCTGATTATTATATTAATGCAAACTGTGGGGTTTGTGCTGCTGAGCCTTGTGTCTGCAACTGAAAAAAAAAAAAAATTAATAAATTAATTCCATTTGGAGAAAATGCTGCCGTTTATATCCCAGCAATTAAGAACAGATTTAATTTTAGATAGTGCTGCATTCTTCAGCTTGTTGAGTTCCTCAGGACCAACGCTGGGACTATCAGTCTGCTCTCAGTTCTCAAACAGACCCAGGCTACTTTCTCACCCTAGAAATGAGCAGCCACAGAGATGAGAAGTTAACGCTGCTCTTCCCTCTCCTGGGAGCTGCAACATAAGCTCTGTGCTGGAAAAAATAAAAGGAAAGAGCCCAAGCACTGAGTACAAGCTGGGATTCCTACTGCAACAGGGCAAATTCCATCAGCCAGGGGCATGGAAGGGGTTAATAACCATTAAAAACCAGACAAACAACAGCAGCAAACCCCCAACAAAGCAGAATCCCCCCTGTGAAGCTGAGGACTGGCTGTTTTGGAAAACCAGGGCACAGGTATGTTGAGATAAGATCAGACGGAGGCAGGGCTGGAGAGCTGCCCACGGCCCCATCTCCAGGTAGGATGGAGAAAGGAAAACGTTTTGTTATTTGGCCACAGCTCTGCCAAGGGGAGGGTGATGCCCAGGGAGGTCTGGTGCTGCTGGCAGGGCTCCAGTTGGCACCCAGGGGACTGGAGGTTGCTGGCTGCATCCCATGGGGGGAAGAGTCAGAGCTGATCAGGGATCCACACTTGCATCCCAGAGGTGATGGGGCAGCCCTGGGGCTCCCTGACAGCCCCCCACTGGGGGAAGGCTGGTGGAGACTGGAACGTGTCCTCACCACCTCCCCTTTGGGCACCCACTGCCATCACCAGCATGAAAATGGTCCCCTGGCCAAGGAAAGGGAATGCAGGGAGGAATGAGGACACAGCAGCTCCCCTTTCCCCATCTGTGCTCGTGCTGCCACCAGGCTCCTGGCCACCTCCAGCACTGGGAGACCAAAGGGCCGTGCAGGGCTTGTGGCAGCAGTCCAAGCTCTGGAAGCAACATTAACATGTAGAGTAAGAGACAAGTGAAATGGTTCCCCAGTGATGGCAGTGGAGGATGCTGGGCATCACCACCTGAGCACAAAGGGGACACAGTGACAGCCACTTGCTATTCACACCACCCACCAGAGCTGGGACAGGCTGCAGGATCCTCAGAGATGACTAAAGCTTCTGGTCTGGCCAAGAAGCTTTGGGCTTCTTGTTACAGGAGAGACCAGAATGGGTAGCACACCAAGAGCTAAGTGAGAACAGCCAGGGGGTCTGGGGAGGTATTTCTGCTAACAGGATGATGAAGCATCAACAGCTCCATTTTAACAATGAGTCCTAATGGTGCTACAAGGGATTTTTTGCAGAATATCAAGGTGATTGCCCTTGAAAGCCCAGCAGCCAACTGGGACAGGGCAGAAATGCTCCTGCAACAGCACCAGATCAACTCAAGCCACCAGGAAAAAAAGCTCTTGTCATCCTTGGGAGCCTGCCACGGCGAGACCTGGCCAAAGCAAGTGATGAGGACTCAAAAGACAACACCCCTGGAAGGGTCTGCCAGCCCCCAGAGGATGCAAGGGCATCTCCACCACATCCTGACCTCCTGCCACGAGTCCTCTCAGGCCAGAAGCACATGTGAAAACAAGCTAAATTAAATTAAACTTTGGCTATTACAGGTTTCTCCCTTCTCCTTGTAAAAAGTAAATTAAAAAAAGGCAAAATAATCCCCAAACACACGTTTTTCTTTACCAAAATTCCACCTACATCCCTCTTGAAGTCAGGAGCAATTGTAAATCCATTGAGAACCAGGTTACTCTCTGCCTTCAAACCAGAATTACTTACACTCAGCCTGACCTTGGCATTATTTTGAAGCATTGCAACGTTAGAAGAAAATTAGAGCAACCTGTTAAATCCTTTAAAAGGTAAAGCAGCTCTATTGCTCCAGGTTCACAGACAAAAAACAAACCAAAACAAAACCCCAAAACCACTGAACCAAAATCAAGCTCTTAAATCATGACTGCTCCTTTAATGTGGTGGGATTTTCATTTTCAATTCCTTCCTTTCTCGTTTATTTGAACAATCACCCAGGTTTTAATGAGCTCTCCTTATGCAAACTGCAGCTACAAAGGAGCACAATTGCTGGTGTTAGAGCTCCTAGAAAGGAAACTACAACATCCCATGCTCCAGAACAGCCAGATGACTCGGTTTTAATCCTCTCTGCCAGATGCATTTTTGATCTGTGTGTAATAAAGCAAATTAGGGTAACTGTTGGGGTAAATGGCACCAAAACAGGTGATTAAAAGTTCTGTTTTGCAGAGCTGGGGGCTCAGTCTGGCTCTGCAGGTGCTGCCAGAGGAAGAAGCTGCTGCATGGGGAGTGAGGGAGGAGCTTCATCACCCCTCAGCCACAGCTCACAGGCTCCTGCTTCTCCTCCTGACCACTCTGGGTCACTCACAGCAGGCAGCAGCAGGTAAAAGCCCCAGCTACCGTGGAGATGCTGGTTCACCCTGCCCCTCAGCACATGGCAACTACTCACCCCTCCACACCTGCAGCAGTCTGGCTGTCTCAGGACACCTCCTACAGCTGCAGCTCCACATCCAGGCCTCAACATCTGCAGGTCATCCCCACTTCTACCCAGACTGGAGTGCCTGGGAAGGGGCAAGTGCCAAGCTGTTCTGGCTGGGCAGGGTTGCAGCACAAGGAGCTTCTGCCAGCAGCACCTATCTGTTAACTTGAGAACATCTCGAGTTGCCTTCACAGAAGAAGATTCAGTGTCACAAAGTGGTTTTCCCAGATGAAGGAAACTGCTGCCAGATTCAGTGGCCCCAGCAGGGTTAGGGAGGTTGTTCCCATCTCCCACCAGTACCACAGGGCCAAATTCAGCAAGATAAAGTCAGAACAATTACATACAAACCCCTAAGAAGTTATTTTTTATCCATTTCACTGAGCTGGACTCACTCACCAGAATTAAACCCAGCTAAAAGCATCACTGATTTCAGCAAGCAGCAGACTACATTCCTCTTCACTCCCATCCTCGAGGTGGGACTCATTTAAAATGCAATTGCAAGCCTGGGCAGTGCTGGGGGAGACCAAAAAGGAACCAACATGGATCAGCTGTGCACAAGGACAACCCTGCTTTCCCATGCAGGATGGGGACAGTACAAGAAGTCAGTCTGGGAAAACCTGTAGCAGCTTTTCTCTGTTTAGTTTAAGACCAAAGAAGCAACCAAAAGTCAGGGCACATTCTGCCATGGTGCTTTCTGCAGAGGATGCAAATGGGGCAGAGCCTGGGGTACACCACACAGGGATGGGAACAGCTCTGCCAGGGCATAGCTCGAGGAGTAAAGAAATAAAAGCATGGAGAAATACACAGTTTAAAAGGGTCCTGAACACTGGTAACTGAGGCACAAACCCTGAGAGCTGAGGTTTCTTTATGCCTTAATCCCACACCACACTTCCCCACTACCAACCAGTATCCACTTCTAACAATGCAAAAGCATCTGCCCACATTTTTGCCATGATTTCAGACTGGGCACAGAGCACCCTCCCCTTTCTGGAGGGTTAATTTAAAGAACAGTTGCCAAAATGCTGAGAGAACACAGCTGAACAATAGCTCCTCTGATGAAATTCCTTCACTCCATAGAGAAACCAGTATCCTCCAGCTGCTGGGGCTTGTCCAGAGAGATCTCCCAGTGTTTACTTGCTCCCATTAAAAAAAATAAAAAGGGAAAAAAAAACAAACAACAAAAAAGGCAAACTGAAGGCTTGGAGCCCAGCTTGCATGAAAATGCAACACCAACATTTTATTAACATTTGTTTTGTGTGAAATGGAAAGTTGGGAGGAGGATGGAAGGAGGTTCAACAGCAGCCACCTGTCTTGGGGACACAAACTCGCTCTCCCTCTCAGCACAGAGACCAGCCCCATCCATCCCTTTAAATACCTGTTTTCAGGGGAACCCCTGAGCAGTGATTTCCCCCAGGAATGCCTGGGCAGCTGCACCCAGCAGGGCTGATTATCCACATCTGCCTGCATCCCAGCAGACACCTTTATTTACAAAGGCTCTCCAGCTGACCGAGATCTGACACTGCCCACAAAAAGCATTCACCATCCAACTGGCTGCTCCAGAATAATGTGATGAAAGGGCAGAGTGTGCAGGGCAGGAGGACACCTCTACACACAGCTATCAGCAAGAGAACCCAGGCTGCTGCCAGGACTCTGAACTGAGTGGGATTCAGTGATTGATTCCATGCAGGGACACACTGTGAGTCCATCCACTGCTGGTATGTACTCAGGGGGCCACAGAGAAGGTGGAGCTACTCAGTGCCCACTCTGCACCTCTTTTGCTGCTGAGGCTCCCCTCTTGTTCCCACCTGCAAAGCCACACAAGCACCACTCAGTGGATGAAGACCACTTTTATTTTCCATACAAGACAACTCTGAAGCACTGAGCTGTCAGCTCATCAAACTCCAGAACTGCCTGGGCAGGCACGGCCGGATCACCTTCCAAGAGGGCTTGGGAAAGAAGGGTGAGATTGTTTACCACCTCCTTTGCCCTGTGGCTCCCACTGTCTGCTCTCTTCACCAGCCACTGGCTGTGTCGTCTCTTTAGCAGCTTCACAACCCTCACATGATCTTCCCCTCCACTCTCTTCACAGCCCTGCTTCTCCTCCTCTACCTCTTTATCCTCTTGCTGGCTCACAGTAGCCACGACACTGCTCCTTCTGCTGAGACACCAGAAGAGCCCCAGGAACAACAGGAGGAAAACTCCAGCAACGCCCCACAACTGCCACTGCTGCCAACCAGAAAGGACCTTGATCCAGACAAAGCTGCTGCTTGACTCCTGGATTTTCTGCTTGATGTTCTGGAGCAGTGAAGTCATCTCCCAGTTCAGATACATCTCACGGCACTTCATGCTCTTCGCCAAGGCCTCGTCCAGCCCTAAACCTGCTGGCTTTGTGACGAGACACTGCAGAAGCAAACTGAGAACTGAAAAGGCAGCCATGGCCTGTAGGAGGAGAGAAGGGGTTCAGTGGGGCTGGCAGGGATGCGGGGATCTGGGGGCAGGTCTGAGAGGATGAAAGCCACAGGGACCTGAGG
>VYZU01045898.1:0-11047 GCA_013401355.1 Ceyx cyanopectus | reverse complement strand
TAAATATATTATAAATATATATAAACCAATAAAAAAAAAAATAGATCTATGGACATATCTATACAAACTTGAGCTTCTGTGGCAATGTTGCTTTTCTCTTGTGTACCAGTTCTGGGTGTTTGAGGTGGGGGGTTTGGTCTAGGTGACCCTGCTCTGGCAGGGGGGTTGGACTAGATGATCTGAGTTCCATGCCACCCCCAGGCATTCTGTGATTCACACTACAGATGCTCCTTGAGCCACTGGGGTCATTTCACAGTCTGGTCACACTCTGGGGGGGGGGAAACCAACCTTAACTCCTGTGAGATGCCCAGAAAAATCCCATCAGATTCCTCTGAGGATGTCCCCTGGGACTGGTCTGAAGCAGGGGAGATGGATGCAAGTGGCACAGAGCTGTTCCCAGGCCTGGGGGAGGCATGCTAAGGGCAGGGGTGGCTGGTTTAGTGCCAGTGAGGTGTGGTCTCACCTCAGACTCCACAGGCTGTGGAGATTAATTAATTTAAGTTCTGTAAATCACTTGGAAGATGGCAAGAGTGAGGTAAGTGCTGAGCATTGTTAGTATCTTATTATAAGTTTTCATTTTAATTTTAGATACCTTTGGGAGTTTTTGTTGTTTTTATTTGCTTATTTTATTTACTTATTATTGTTGTTTTCTTGTTTGGGCTTTTTTTGCAGTCTTTGGTCTCTTTTACTAGTAAGGACTGGATATTGTGAGGCTAAGATCTCTACTCCCATCTTGCCTCTGATCATTACAGCAGCTGGAGATAGGTAGTGTCTATTCTATTCTATTCCCCATCTTTTTTATCTCCTTCCCCCCATCCCCAGTTTGTATTAAGTGCCTTCAGGATTTATAAATCCAGCCAGCCAAAACAGCTGTGAGGAGATATGGAAATAATAATAAACCAAGGGAAGTTTCCCCATGGGGACATCTGTAAAAAACCTGTTGTATTTAAAAAATAAAATCCCAGGAGGAAAAAAAAAAAGAAAAAGAAAGTTACATTTAAGACAGTGCTGAAAAATAATTTTTTTTCTTTATAGGGGATTTTGGGATGTTGTAAAATCAAACAAGAGTACCTAGACCCTGCACTGAGTTCTGTGTTAATCCTGTTCTGTAATACCAGACTCAGAGCCATAGGAGAGGCATCTGCCTGGGGGATTTTACACTCTCACCCCATGGCAGTGCACATTTGTCCTCCAAACAGAGCATTTTGCCCACAGACCACTCCAGTTCCTGCACACACGTGCTCTGAAGTCCCTAAGTCACCAGGTCTTCCCCTTCCCAGCCTCCCTGGCACTGGGGCAGCCTGCTTCCCTCTGACCCACGGGGTTTTTAAGCCTGAAGGGACAAGTATCTAAACTAAAATTCACTATATCAGCCCTTTTGTTGTTTTAACAATTATGTATTTGTTCTAAATCTCTGGCTAAGCAAGATACCTTGTGCTGTGTAACTTTAGGTTCCTTTACTAACCCAATCCATGATTTAATCAGTAAATATTACAACTGTTGGACAGGAATAGTTTTGAGAAGGTGAGAACGAGCACATTATAAAAACTGATATGCCCCTTTATTTTTATTTTTAAATTTAATGCCTATTTAATCCATCTCTTCTCTTGACTTAATATGTTTATCTGGCTAACATCTCATGTATTGATTACTAAGACAGGCATAAGGTGAAATCTCCCAGGCTCACTCGAGGTGTCCTACTTACTTTGCTTTGGTGCTCCAACTAGTCCCCTGAAATGTGACAGAGAAGGAATGAGAATGGGGTTGTTGGTTTCTTTTCCTCTTAGTTGGATGCATTAAGGATGATTTAACAGAGGATGACTTGGAACCCTGCCTTGTACATCTTAAACAAGCACTGACTTTCCTGTTGGGAGTATCCAGTGTTCTCTTTCTCCATCCTGCTGGAAGAGCTGCCACAGACATCTTAGAAACCTCAGAGATTCATCCCAGACCTTCCCTTTTCCCTTGTACAGCACGTGCACTACTTTTTATCAGAAACAATTTCCCTTGAAACCACAAGTAATGGGGAAAAAAAAATGAAGCACCTGTAGGTGTAACTAGCAGTTGGGGTGGAGTAACAGAGGTGGGCTTTCTGATTGCAGGGGAGTTTTGGTTCCCAGGAAGCTCAACTGGAGCAGTGCTGCACACATGGACTCAGGCACCTGCTTACAACAACCTAGAGCATCCCACAGCTTGTCTAAATACTGAAGAAGAGGAGCAGATCACTGGCTGTGCACGTGTATGTGCAATTCTCTGCGTGCTCTTCCATGGGATTAACAACCTGTGTTTGGGACCAGCAAGGGAAATTTCAGGAAATCAGAGTATCAGTGAAAGAGAGAGCCCCAGGCAGCAGTGGCAGTGCATTTTATTCTCTCTGGCTCCTTGCCCCTTCACATTGTCTCCTCTTCTTGAGAGTCACTCAAGTCACTGATGGAAAAGCATCACTCACACCCAGCTCAACACCAGGCTGGAGCAGCTGAGGTTTCCTCAGCAGAATCCCAAGCAGCAGCAGCAGCAGCAGAATGGGCTCCCAGGACTGGGGGAGTCAAGGGAGGTTGGCTTTTTTTGGGAGAAAAAAAACCAACCCATCCTGTTCTCTGAGATCAGAGGTTAACAAACCCCGTCAGCCTCAGGAGTAGTGGAGACATCCAAATACACTTCCCTGTACTTTTTTGGTTGGGATCTTTAAAACTCTCTCCTGGGCTTCTGTCTCTGCTTCCCAGCCTTACCTCAACATCCTCCTCTAACTGAACCTTCTATTTCCTCAGACCACCTGGACAAAGCCAAGCCCTTGGAAACAACTCCACAGCAGTTGAATGAATCTGAATCCAGATAAAAGGATTAGGGATCAGATCAATGAGGAATTCCATGCTGGAAAAGGAATAGAATTAAAATAGAATTTAAAAAGTCCATCCCCACCCCCACCATGCCTATCTCCCTATCCTCTTTTCTCAGACACTGCCTCAAAGGACTTTGCTATCTCCAGAAACTCAGTCCACTCCCCCAGGCAGCTGGCTTATCTCCCTCCAACATTTACTTCACTGTCTCCACTGAGGTCCCTCCCTTCCCTCCCCCAGATACCAGAAACCTCTCCCAACTCTGTCTGAACCTGAAGCCATCACCCTGAAGACTGAGCTTTGCTAGGGGAAAAAACAGGGCAGGGAAATGGGGACAGAGGCTGCCATCAAGGCTCTGCCCTAAGCTTTCAGGGGCTGGATTCTGCATCCTTTCTTCAGGGCAAGATAGTCCTCATGGAGGTGTCTGTCCCTCAGCTAGTGCCTGTTGTACGTGGGGATAGAAGGCAAGATCCCCTCAGACAATTCCCAAGTGTCATGCATCAATTTCATCTGTTATTTTCCACGAGTTGATGAAAAGGTTTAGGAAGGGTGTGTACCACAGCAGGGAACTGGCCCCCGAGTCCCAGTCCTCTGTTCCTAATGCCTCTCAAGCTTCACTTACTGAAGTGAAGGGCATTGATAACATCAGCCACAGCTGCAAGGAAATAATAAAAAATAACAGAAACATTCCCTGGCCATGGAGGATCCCCAGTAGCCCAATTCAGGGCTGCAGATAACCAGGCATCCACCAATCTCAAGGCCTTAAGTATGCAGCAAAACTACAGCAATTAAAGGGTATTTTTGCAAACAGTGGGTTCTTGAATCTTCTTTCACAATTCCTGTGCTGAGCATTAGCTCCCTTGGTAACTCCATGAGGCTATACAGGTATTTTCAGTATGAATTAAGCACCAGGTGTTTCCTCAGCTATCTCTCCAGTGATACAAAAGCAGTTACTTAATTCCACAACAGGCACAATTAGGCCAGTAAAGACTGATCCAATGATTCTTTACAGTTTCTTTATTCAGTAAACATCTAATTACAAGTTTCACAAATTAAAAAAGTTAGGGAGCTGATTGAAGGTTGGGGGGGGGGCACAGCCTCATCCAGCTTATGTTCTGCTCCTCCCTTCTCTAATGCACAAACCCTCCTCCTGGGTGGCTGCACAAGGAGCAGGAGGGGAATCAAAGCCTCTGCTCTGGCATGGGGACCAACATGGGCTTTTCTCACAATGCCCTCACAGCTTTCACAGGGGGACTACAAACAAAAACTAACCACCTTCACATGTTGGGATTGTGCGTAGCAGGGTTTTGGTAGTGGGGGAAGGTCTCCAGGGGGGCTCCAGTGAGAAGCTGCTAGAAACTTCCCTGTCTCCAAGGCAGAGCCAACCAGAAACACCTTTAAAAGAGGGGACAAAAACTGTTGGGCAAGTTTTCTCGGGGTGGTGGAGTGGGATGTGATCAGAACAATGATGCAGACAGCAGAGTCAGTGGAAATGAGGAGGGGAGGAACACGGGTGCAGAGGCTCCCTGCAGGCTGAGCCCCTGCAGCCCATGGGGGCAAAGAGCAGGGAGAGGATGCCTGCAGCCCATGGGGGTTAACAGCAGGGGGAGGATGCCTGCAGCCCATGGGGGTGAAGAGCAGGGAGAGGATGCCTGCAGCCCACAGGGGGCCCCATGCTGAAGCAGGTGACTGCACCAAGGGAGGCTGCACTGAGGGAAGCCTGTGCTGGAGCAGCACTGCTGGGAACTCTACACCCTGCAGGATGGACCCGTGCTGAGGTGGTTTGGGAAGTGCTGCAGCCCATGGGGAAAGACTTGCACTGTAGAAGCTTGGGGAGGACTTATCTCCAGGGGGATGGATGCTACACTGGAGCAGGGCAAGAGTGTGAGAAGTTGTCCCCACTGAGAGGGAAGGAGCAGCAGAAACAGATGAACTGACTGCAACCCTCATTCCCCACCCCCCTGTGCCACTTACAGGAGGAAGCAGAGAAAAAGGGCACAGAGCTGAGCCTGGGAACAAAGGAGGGGTGGGAGGGAAGATGTTTTAAGATTTAATTTTTCCCACTCTGATTCAATAGGCAAACTGGCGGTGGATTTGTTTCAATTAAATTGTTTCCCCACGTGGAGTCTGGTTTTTGCCCATGATCATCACTGGTGAGCGAGCCCTCCCTGGCCTTTGTCTCGACCCTCAAAGCCTTTTGCTGTGTTTTCTCCTCCCCATGACACTGGAGGGTGCAGGATGGAGCAAGCAGCTGCATGGCATTGAGTTGCTGGCTGGGTGGGCCTACACCATGAGGCCTCAGAACCAGTCCAACCCAGCACAGAAAGAGTGGAATGATGAAGAGGCAAGGTGGTAATTTTTATGCCCCCCACTACTGGACAAAGGGAGAGCAGAAACGGTCACTGAGCACGTTCCTTGCACATCAGTGAGATGTGCCCCACTGCAGCATCCAAACGGGGCAAAAAAAAAAAAAGAGCAATGCAGAAGATTAGTTGCTTTGTTTCAATTCTTAAGTGGGAGGGAAGTTAATACTAAATTTGAGGAGGGTCCAAGTGGTGCTTTGAAAGGGCTTCAGAGTTTCACTGTCTGTACCTGGGAGGAAGGAAAACAGAGAACATGGAGAGTAAGTGGTGAAAGCTGCACAAGATAAAGACACGTTCAAACCTGATGTTTATATACATCACAAAGAAGGCTACGAGTCCCTTCTCAAGCACTGGATCGTATCCTAGTGAACCTATTCCAACACTTTCTGCCTTTCTACTCAGAAGGGGATTTTCTCAACATTCAGGATTAAGCAGGAAACCCCATTCCCAACCAACACCCCGGGGCAATGAAAAAACCCCCAAAGGAACGAAGAGGCCAGAAAACCCTCATTGAAGCTTACAAGAGCGCGTAGGTAGATTTGGGGGTGGCAACGCCGCGCACGCCCCCCCCCCCACCAAAAACAAGGTCTGGCTTCACCAGTCGTATCGACGGGACTGTCTGGAGGGAGACTCCTCGGGGCCCTGGATGGCGAGACGAGCCCCCTCGGCCCGCCGGCCCGCGCCGCCCTCGTGGCGCCGGTACTCCAGCCCCCGCTGCGGCCGGTAGCGGGACGTCTCCCGCCGCCACTCGTCGTCGAACGCGGCCGCGTCGCCTGCGGGGGAAGAAGGGCTCGGGTGGGGGGCGGGGACGGGGGGGTGTCCCCCCCCACCCCGCGCGGTGAATGGGCGGCACTCACTCTCGTCCATGTTGATGTAGTCCTGCCTCTCCTCCTGGTCGCCCGTGCGGTGGTTGCGGGACCGCTGCATGATGTGGGCCCGCTCCCTGATGTGGTGGCCGATGGACATTTGCTCCAAGCCGCTGTCGGAGTCCCTCACGGTCCGTCTGGTCTCGCGGATCTGAGGGGTAGGAGCAACATTTCAGTTCCTTCGCCCAGCTCCGATTCTTGCCTGCGGAGCTGCAGCCGCGTTGCGCTGTCGCCGCTCCCGGATGTCAGGCACAACGTGATGAAGAGGGGGAAAATGGAATCCTCCTTGCCAGTGCTTCCCAGCCCCTCCCAGTGACCCTCGGCACAGTTCACAGAATGACAGAGTGTCAGGGGTGGGAAGGGAGCTAGAAGATCATCTAGTCCAACCCCCCTGCCAGAGCAGGGGCACCTAGACCAAGTCACCCAGGAACAGATCCAGCAGGTCTGGAATGTCTCCAGAGCAGGAGACTCCACAACCTCCCTGGGCAGCCCCTGCCAGGCTCTGCCACCCTCACTGGGAACAAGTTTCTCCTTCTGTTTCCCCTCAACCTCTTGNTGCCCTGCACTGGACTCTCTCCAGTGAATCTCTATCTTTTCTGAACTAGGGTGACCAGCACTGGACACAGTACTCGAGGTGGGGTCTCACCAGTGCAGAGTAGAGGGGGAGGAGAACCTCCCTTGCCCTGCTGGCCACACTTCTCCTAATGCATCCCAGGATGCCATTGGCCTTCTTGGCTACAAGGGCGCATTGTTGGCTCATGGTCATCCCCTTGTCCATGGTCACCCCCCAGTTCAGCACTCCTCAGACTGACTGTAAAGCGGAAGTGCTGTAAGGGGCCCCACTGAGACACCAAACGATGTCTACCCACCCACAGCAAAAGCACCAGCCTCATGTAGCCTCCTCCTTACCCCACCAGGTGCTGAACGCATCTCTGAGGTCTCCTGATAGACTTTGGGCCCATCACCCAGGTTGGAATAGGAGATGACAGTTGAGGAAGTAAAAGTCTGGCAGTTAGCACCACTTGTCATATGCTCCTGCAAGAATATATGGAGAATGGCATGAAGAAGAAATGGGAGAAAGAGGTGGCAGTTAATTCTCTCTCTATATAATGACTTGGGAAGAAATTACAAGAGGAAGAACATAATCCCCATGGGTCCAGTCCATCTTTCCAGAGAATACATCCTCCTTCATTTTTGTTTCTTGCTAAACCAGTCTACTCCACACTTCCTTCCTCCCCCCTCTCTCCTCCTTGCACTCCAAGCATACACCTGAGGAACAAGCTCTCCATCACTGAATCCTGGTCACAAGGCTTATAGCCTCTGCCACCTTGGCAGCCTAAGCCCATACCAAAGCAGCACAGCGAGATGAGAGACACCAGAGGGGATGGCAGGAGCATCCTCAGGGCTTGCCTCAGTGCAGACTGCTTTACAGAGGGTTCTTACCATGTTTCCAATCATGTCATTCATCATCCCAAACATATCTATGAAGCCACCTGCCTGATAAAAAGGAAAAGACAAAAGTAGTCAGTTTGGAAAGATACAGGAGGAGAGAACAAAACACTGTCTGCAAGGGACAAAAACCTGCTGCCTAAGAAAAACCTTGTTCTTTCCCCTTCATTTCAGCAGCACAGAAAAAAAAGCACAGGATTTGCCATTTGTGGTCTCCCAGGTCACACTGCCCAGATCTTCTGGCTCACCAGATCTCTGGGTTTGATTCCTGATGCACTGGGGTTTGACAGTCCAGGCACTCAGCAAAGTTAAGAGAAGCAATCTCAGGACGTGCACCACCAGTGATCTTAAGCACAAGCCAGTCACCCTCAGTGGTGTTTTCACCACATTACTGCCAACTCCTCATTTAAACCAAGGAAGTTTCCATTCATTGTCTTCTTCCCAACATAATCATAGGTTTTCTTATTTTCCCTGCAAACACCTGATTTTCTTCAGTGTGTAAAGCTAAAGGCTGCAGTGATACACTGGGCCAGCAGGTCCCACAGGTTAATTGTGCAATATGTGCAAATGACATTATTACTCAGTCTCAGTGTGCTGATTTTTCTGGTTTCCTCCAATAGCCTCCTGTTCTCATTTCCAGCAGAGCAGCACTCACAAGCAGTATTATTATCCTTTAAAGTCTCTCTGTTGGCATTCTTATTAATCCTTCTCCGAGTTAAATTCTTGGGTGCTTAGTCTCTTTCACAGAGGGAACCCTGCAGAGCAAGGCAGCTGAGTTGCTGGATCTGGAATAACCCACTTCCACTCTGATTTCAGCAGCTGACAGAGGTCAGTGTGCTCCAAACGTGGTGTTCTCAACATCCACAAAGCCATTCACATTCCAGTCCTGCTCACCTGAAGCATCCTGTTGGTTTTTCCATCACCACCACTGGCAAAGGGGGTTCAACAACCACCTCTGCCCACTGATGGCCAGATCCCTTCCTTGCTTTGTCAGTTTCTCCATTACCTCAAAACAGATCTGCAGCTTCTTGTCAGACATGTGAGGTTATCAGGAGTCTATCTGCTCTTCCTGAATATTAACTGTCCCAATTCCTATGAAGTATTGTTCTAGAGCAATTTAGGGCTCTTTGCTGGTCAAGGTGCAAATACAACCTCCTCCTACAAAGCTACAGTCTGTCCTGTAGCAACAGCTCACAGAACCAGATTAAACATTAGGTGGGAAACAACTTGTCTCTTCACATATTGCCACCCTCAGCACGGATGGGTCTTGCTCACAGATGGCTACAGTCTGGCACTGACTGCACACAGTGCTGCTGGATCTCAGCATGAAGCCACAACTTGAAAAGAGTTTGCCACAGAAGCACAAGAGAACTTACCATGCCGAGCATCCCAAAGGGTGAAACAGCTCCTGCCTGCCACAACAACAGGAAAAACAGAACAAAGAATAACCTTGCAACAGCCAAACACTTGATCTTTCCAACACCCTCACTCAGAAACAGAACTGGGAAGGCTCAGGCCCACCAAGCAAAGTTCCCTGCATCAAATCATACCACAAAACAGAAAGAAGGTGCTCCTAAATGTTACCCAGTTCTACTGATTTCTATCCTTGAGAAATCACAGATTTATTCCCTTCCTCCCATGCAGCCTGGACTGCAGTCACATGCAGCAATCAATGCACGCAGGGTGTAGAAAAAGACAAGAACCTGTTGCAGGGATGATTTCTGCACCCACCACCCATGCCAAGACCCAACCCAGCAAGAGCAGAATGCAGAAGGCAGCTGGAGAAACCCCCCTGTGTGCTCAGCACCCCCCCCGAGTGTCACCTGCATCCTGCGTCCAGGCTGGCGAGCGGCGGGGGCGGAGCCGTCGGCGATGCCGAGGAGGGGCCCGAAGCCAAAGCTCCCGGAGAGCATGCGGTTCATGTGCTGCCTGTGCACGGCAAACGGGTCCCTGGGGGGAAGGTTTGGGGAGGAAGGGTGAGGGAGAGATGACAGAAGGCAAAGCCCTGCACGGTCCACCCGGTCTCTTCTGCAATTTGTACATTCCTTTCCAAGCTGAACATCCAGGAGCTGGGAATTGATGGTGATGCCTGGGGCTGGAATGGACCTCTGGGTCACATCTTAGAATGCTCAGGGCTGGAAGGGAGCTCCAAAGGGCATCTAGTGCAGCCCCCTGCAGGGAGCAGGGACACCCTCAACTAGCCCAGGCTGCTCAGAGCCTTGGCCAACCTCACCTGCAATAACTCCAGGGACGGGGCCTCAACCACCTCCCTGGGGAGCCTGTGCCACTGATCCCCCACCCTCAAGGGAAACAACTTCTTCCTGAGATCCAGTCTAAATCTACTCTGCTCTACTTTAAACCCATCACCCCTCCTCCTTTCACTGCAGGCCCTTGGAAACAGCCCCTCTCCAGCCTTCCTGCAGCCCCTTCAGGCACTGGCAGGGGCTCTAAGGTCTCCCCAGAGCCTTCTCTTCTCCAGGCTGAACAACCCCAGCTCCTTCAGCCTGTCCCCACAGCAGAGCTGTTCCAGTCTCTGAGCATCTTTGTGGCCTCCTCTGGCCCCTCTCCATCAGCTCCATAGCTTTCCTGTTTCTTGGAACAGGAGGCCTTGCACACAGCATCCCTCTAAAGCACTAATGGTGCCTGTTCAGAAGCTGTTTGATGTTCTGCTGTCACTAACACTTTAGGGCCAAGCATGGCCAAGGCCATCCCAGAATCTCAGGACTCAAAACAAATGCAAGCCATTCCTCAGACCTGTACACACACCACCATCATTCCATAGGCAATTCCCCTTGTGCCATAAAACCCCTTTAGATTAACAGCTCTGCAGAACACACCAACTCTTCCAAACAAGCTGCTCTTCATTTCACAGGGAAGTGCACCAAGACCCTCCTGGTTGCACAGACAGGACTACACTTAATGGGACCAGAGATCACACAGTCCTTGAGGTCATGATCTCACTCCTCCCCATCCACACTCAGATGCAAGCCTGAAACCTCCTGAGGGGCTGTGACCCCCCTTTGCCCCGAGTCATCTTCACCTGCTGCTCTCCTCCTGTGCTATGTGCACACCTGACCAGAGGCAGAGACCACAGACAGCCTTTTCCCATGTGAAAGGGAACAATAACTGGGCTCCCTCACTGGCTTTCCATCCTTTCCTCCTTTTGCAACCTGCACTCCGAGGGCTGTGTTCATTCACACGTGCTGGGGAGAAAAGGACAAGTGGTGAGAGAATGCAGCCACAGTAAAAGAACTCTGGGCAATGCCACAGCATTTCTCTGCACACCTTATTTATGTCTGCACATCTGCTCTTGAGCATGAGCAACCACAACAGCACAGACCAGCCCTGAGATCACAAAAGTACAAACTACAAGCCACTATTTTTCTGTCTTCACTGGAAGCATCTCCTGTAATAACAGCTACTCACACCTGCCACATCAATGAGAACATCCATCCATCCTGTGACTAACTGAGACATCAAGGTCTCCTCTCCTGCTAATTTGTTTACAGGCAATAAAAATTAAAAAAAAAAA
>VYZU01045860.1:32075-43753 GCA_013401355.1 Ceyx cyanopectus | reverse complement strand
ATATTAGAATAATTTTGATATTTTTTTTTTACATATGGAACTCTTCAGTTGAGGACTAATCTGAAAAGAAACATGCTCTTGATTTATTTTCTTTTCCTGTTTGACGGCAGTTAATAAATAATTTGTATTTTCCAAATGGTTTCTAGTATGTTATAGTGATGTAAACCACAAAGCAATCCAAACATTAATATCAAACTGTAGGAAAAGCACAGGTAGAGAACGAATGTTTGATCATTGAAGTGAAGCTGAATTCTGAAAATTCCCAGAGCATCTTATGGTAGTATTGAAAAGTTATACAACAGAAAAGAGCATATTTGCACCAGAAAGGAGGTGACTCCCTTTGACTTACATCTCCATTAGCCCTGTGAAGTCAGTGTGACTGTGGGAAGTAAGTATAAATCCAGGCTGAATTTGGATTAGGCGCCTCCTGGATTCGAGACAAACCTTTCCACATCTGTAGCCTCTAATAATTTGTTCCATTAATAGTGGAATAAAGGTTGAGGGTTCATGCCACTCTTGTCAGTACAGTTACCATTTGCCAAGCTGAATATTTCCCACTCTTTATTCTGGTTTCTTTTTTTCACTTTAATTCATGTTTCTGTCTCAAGAACAAAAAAACTTACCATTTGAGTGAAGCCTGTCATGGCTGGAACATCTGCCTGCAATAACAGGGCACAAAACCCTGCTTGGTTTCACTGGTCTTCACTTGTATTTTTTGTGGTCAGTGGGAACTGCCTCTTGCTTTTGGAATGAGCACCCACCCTTCATCACCCTTCACCCAGCTTTGCTTGCTCAGGTCCATCCACCACACTGGGGTCAGGAGCAAAGGTTGGGACTGATGCAGACCTGGACTGCAGAGTCAACAAGGAGCTGCTCACAGTTTGTCCTGCTCCCGTCCCATGCAGATAAAATAGCAGGTGACAATGAATGCCCTGTGCTCCTCCACCAGTAGTGTGGGAAGGTGGGCATGCTGTGACTGGTCACTTCCCAGGTGGCTCCACTGAGCAGGGGGATCTGGTTGTCCAGCTCTTGCAGAGGTTACTGATTGTCCAGAGGAAGAATGGGGTTCTTCACCCTGATGCAGGAGGTGCTGCTGTGACCAATTTTGGTACGCACCACCAGTGCGTGGCAGCTGGGATCAAAATTGGTATCAGTACTTGAAAAGAACTTGGAGGGAAAGGATGCAAACAGAGAATGTCAAGAGAAACTAAGCCTGCAGGCTGCCTTTGCTCTTGAGTTTTGTCAGTCAGACAGGGAAAGGGAAGTAATACAGATGTTGCAAGTTTATTCAGAAATTGTCAGTCTGGAAAGGGCCCTGGCTAAATTGAAAATAGCTTCCCTTTACAGAAGAGGCTTCCTTTCTCATTCTTTATGTATTTATATCTGACCTGGGCTGGCTTGATGAACAAAATGTTCTGTACTTACTTCCTCTTCTTTTTTCGGAAGAAGGCAGCCAGCAAGTGCAGGAGAAGCAAAGCTGCAGGATCTCTCAGTGTGTACCACACTGGAGCAGGTTGGTCTGAACAGACTGGGGACAAACACCCTGTTTCTAGGACAAGACACCTGACAGGTATCTTTTGTCCATACATTTGTGCTGCTGCAAAGGGAAAGCTTTGTGATCATGCAAGGAGCAAAGAGCTGTTCCTCTGCCACTCCCTCTAAGCTTTTTGTTTTCATGAAGCAGAGAGAATTGGCCTCTTGCTGTGGTGAAGGTGAGGGCAGAGGTGAATGATGGTGAGAGCAGCAAGGCCAACATGAAATAACCCTACAGGACTGCAGGAGAACGTATGGAAATCTCCCCCTCTTGTATCAATTAAAGGGAAAAGGGGAATAGTATAGGCATTGCAATTAAAAAGGTAGTAGAGTCTGATTTACATTTCAGAATGTATTAGCTTGGTTTTAATTGGAAAATAATTTGAATTGCAAGTGAAATAATTAGATTAGAAAGCCACTCAGCAATTTACTGCTCATATTCCCCAGAACCAAACTCCTGGTTCATAGAGTAATTGTGAACATTATGGGAGCTGCGTTTGATTTCCCCCTTTTTGCCCTCCCCTTCACTCCTCTCCTAACGAATTGCATTCTGGAAGTAGAGGCATATCTTCATTAATGGCCACATTTTATATATGAGCTCTCAGCTTGTCACAGGGGCTTTTTTGGGGTATGAATTTTTGAGGACTTGTGAGAAAAGGGCTAAGGGAATTCTTATGGATTCCTCCAAGCCATTTCTTCTAAATCTAGGCTGTAAAAGAAAAGTAATTGTCACGTCCACCTCAGTATCCCTTCCTGAAACAGTCGGGGGCATTCTGGAGTTGTTAAATGCAGGAAAACTGGTGCCAGAGATATGCATTTCTTGCAAGAAGACTTATCCAGGGACATAGATATATAGCTAGTGCTTTATTTACAAAAGACACGGCACATCCCCAAGCACCTCACCATCCAGGAGCCCTGCAGGCTTGTATGCGTGAGCGAGCATGGCCATCGAGGCGAGCGCTCGGGGCAGGGCCAAAGGCAGGCAGCACCCGGGGCTGCCGTCCCTCACGAGCACAGGGCTTGCTTTTCTGGTTGTTGAATGTCACTAATGTTTTCCTGAGGTTCCATCATTGTATTCGAAAGGAAAATGTGTTCTGTCCCTGTCATGGAGAAGTACACAGGGGAATTGTATTTGTGGGAAACTTACCTATTGCTCCTTATTAATGTCATAAATCATTGTTTACTGGCTCATAAAAACAATCTGTCATAAATTACAGGTCTTGGAAATAAAAAATCCTCAGAGCTGTGAGACAGAAAGCTGTCTGTTACTGGTGCTTTTTCTCATTTCTTCTCTGATAGATCCCAGCAACTTCACCATCAACCTAAGGTTATTTCTAATTATTTATTTACACAAAAAGTCCTTACCTTCTCTTCCAGGTCAGGAATGCTGCTTTCACTTGAGGGATAACTTAAAACCAGTTTGATTGGTCATGAAGAGTAATTGGAGGTCATTTTGAGAAGCAGTCTCTCTCCATAATCCATCACTATTGTCACGCTAGCCTGTTTCTGAGGCAGGGCAGCATTCACTCATCTCCAGTAGTCTGAGGCTCCTGTTTCTCCAAAGTACAGACCCCCTTTTCACACTGACTCTTTTCCAGCCTCTGTTTATTTCCTTAATGACTGAAGCGAAAGCAGATATTGTTAGATAAATGGCTATAAATGATTCTGGCAGCTTTGTATAAAGACATGTGATAAATTTTCAGGAAAGAATTTGTTGCCAGGATAGCTTTGGAGCCAAAACGTTGGTTCCAAACCAAGTGGGAAGAGCACATGTGAGTCAGAGTGCTACTCTGTGGGGCTACAGCCTTTCTTCTGGTGGGCACTTGTTTTGCAGCAGTGGGGTAAGGGGTGGTGTGGTGCTCTGGGCCCTGACCTCTTCAGCAAAGCTGTTATCTATCCCTCTTCCTTCTTGCTGTTTCCTGACCTTGTTCAATATGTGCAGTCCCATCTCATTCTTGACGTTTTGTTTTTCCCTTTTTTTTTGTTGTTCGTTTTTTTTTTTAGCAACTCTTAACCCTCTGGTTTGGTCTCAGAGGCTGTGCAAGGAACCCTATGAATTTGCTGGTGGAATTTCATATACCAGTCTGTACACAGTGTGTGCCCTGTCCACATGGCGGAGACATGTTTGGGGCACACGCCACATGGTGTGAAGACACCTGTTGTCATGGAGCTGAAGGAAGATCCCAGCAAAGGGCAGCAGCAGGGTGACCTGGTCTGTGGTTTATTTCACTGGGAGCTGTGCTCCTCCTGCTTTCCCTGACATTAGCAACATAACCTGAGCCTCTTAATGTCTCCTGCAAGACAAAAATTTGAATTCCTAAGCTGACAAGCTGCAGATTCCTCCATCTTAAAGAGCTGTTCTTCCTCTGTAAGCTGGCTATTTGTTTTTTAAATTTTGTTTTATTGTTGAAAGTTAGAGACCAAGGGGAAGGGCTCCTGTAGCAAGACCCTCACCTCTGGCAGGAGTGTACATGCATGGCAGTTCCCATTAGTTCCTGTCTGCTCCAAGTGGATTTAACTTCCATTTTTAAATGGCAGCATTTGAAAGGCATATAGGGCTGAGCTAACCATGTAAGTAATTAGGCTAGGAATGCAAGCAGAAGGGGCCATCAGCACTCATTATTTAAGAGCCAGCTTCATTATTTTTTACTGCTTGGATGCTTATCTTAACATCAGCAGCGGCTTTTATTTAAAGGCACTTTGCCTTGCAGACTTGAGGTTCCTTGCTAGGCTCTCCTGGAAGGGTGCTCAGAGATGACAAGCCTTCCTTAGAGTGGTGAAACTGCTCCAAAAGGGATGCTTCCCAGTGCTGAGGCTCCCGCAATATATACGCCCTATGCAGACTTTGCAGGGATTTATGCCCCTGTCCCTGGAACAGTGCTGCCACCATGGTAAAAGTGAGATGCTCTTTGACAGCACATATGTTTTATTTATGTTTTATTAAGTCAGAGCATGAAGATTGTCCTGTGCACTTAAAATTAGAAAACAATGAGGTCCATAGGGAAAAGCAGTGTCAAATCACACAGTTGCAAACCCTGCCCCAAAGTACTTGCAGTTATATGCCCACCTTTAGCTTTTGTTAAATCTGACTTACTATAAGCAAGTGATGAAACTGCACACTCAATTGTGTTGGTGACTTTTATTCTGACTCCTTTTATCAAATACGTACATGCCTAGGGCTGTGTTTTGGTGAGACATTGGGAACACAGTGAATAGTGCAATTGAATACCAATTAACAGTGCAATTAATAGTGCCATTTATAACAAGTGATCGTACTGGAGTGCTGCTGCATCCCTTCTCACAGCCCTTTCATTCTCCCTCCTGCTTTTATCATTCTTGTATGTGTGTTGCATGCCTGGGCTCTGCTACTCTGAGTGACCCATACACAAGGTTGGGTTACATTGGAAGTGGGATATATATCAGTCTTCAGTAGGAAAGACTAGTCTGAGATGCTGAACTGCTTTGTGAGGGGTTTTGAGATGCATGAGTACATGTGCTGTTCTAGAGCTCTTCTCATGCCACTCAAAACTGCCTGGAAATTTGAAGGTACCTTGCAGGATTTGGTCTGGCTGTTCTCTCTGAAGACACCTGGGTGCTGAGTAGTGTAGTTCTCCAGGTGCTGGGGGAGATGAGGGGCTACTGTCCTACCTTTGCAGTTTCCTAGCTGCTCTGGTCTTCCCTGCAAATTCGTGCCCAGCCCGGCAGAGTTAAATGCTGCTGCTGCTGCAGCCCTTGCGTGCAGGGCTGCTTTGTTGCCATGTCAACTGTGCATGTCATTTGTTTACATTTGATTTGGCAGAACATTTCATGATAAGAACCAAGGCCTCCAGCGACTTTGAACTGGGGGGTGGCTGAGCAGGGGCATGGAGTGATGGGGAACAAGAGAGAGGGTTTACACCCACTTTCTGCTGGCTGCCCACCAAACAAGTGTGTGAAGCTGCCTGGGGCTTTGTCTTCATAGTTAGTTTCCAGAAAAGTAGGAGCAGGGGAAGTAAGTGTTGATTCTCATATTAATATTGATATCAGCATACATTAATTCTCAGATGGCTTCTCGTAGTTCAACCCATGAAGTGTGAAGGTTATTTCCACAGCCTTTTGAGGCCAAGGTTGCCGCAGCTAGGAAACTTCAATGGTCCTACCAAATTCCAAACAACCAGGTCTGTCTGGATTGTTTTCATGTGTTCATTGGTGATGGGAAGAGATAAATCTTTACAGGCAAAACCCAATAATTCAAGGCAAATCTGTGTTGGACTTTCCTGATGACTTTCCTCAAGTAAAAAGAATAGTGGGCCTTTGCCCAAAGCCAGGTAGAAAATATGTCTTAAAGAAAATCTATGAAGACTGCAGTATTATGTAGTCTCCTCAGCCAGTGCAGAAGTGGTGCAAGAAGAGTTAATACAAAACTAGTTTTTAAAAATTACTTTAGTGACAATGGATTTTATTCTATATTTTCTAAATGGAAGCAAGCTGGAAAGAGGTTGGTAAAGCATGAGAGAATTTTCACCTGAGTCCTTCTGACTGTTTGCTAGGTGTTCCCCCCCACCTTTGCTACCTGATCAAGAGTGGTATAGTCTCGGTTTCCCTTTCTGTGCTGTTCCCTGCCTTTTGGACGTAGGACAATTTGCTTGTGGTGGTAGTGGGAAAAACATTCAGGATTCAAATGCTGGGAAACTGGGGAGGTGATGCAATTTCCCCCTTCCTTCTTAAAAGAGATTAATTTACTGTGCATTAATAAGAAAAGCCAGGCTTGTCTCCCTGGCAGCTCTGCAGGCGAGGATGGGGAAGGGTGTAAAGTCTGTGATCCCTGGTGAGGTGCCTCTGACAGTCAGTCCTCCCTTCAGCTAGCCAGGGAGTCACAGCAGCTGCATGGGCAGGCTGCCTTCTTGGGGGGAGGTCTGTTTCATGTGGCAGAAAATACCCTTCATCTATGATAAATGGCCAAGCCACCCAGCACCACCTCAAGTCCACACTGCCAGGAGTGTAGGAGAAATGAGTCGTGGGCCAGTGGTGTGTGACACCAGTTTGATCTCTGTCACTCTACTTGTTGCTCTGGCTTTTTACATACCTGTGTGTGATAGCTTGGTCCTGAGCTCACCAAGGCAAGATTTGTCTTCTCCAGGCATGCTCACATATGTGCCCTTTGGTGACAACAGCTGCCTGAGCAGTGCTGCCTCCCTTTCACCATCTTACCTCCCTGGTGCATTGGAGTCAGTTCACTGTTGTGTGACCTGGTGAGCATTTGGACCGGATTGTCCTAAGGGAAAACACGGATGAAACCTGGGGTTTGGGGCAGAGACTGGTTAAATCAGCAGTGCCACCGTGAGGAGATGTACTTGGAGACCACAGCCTCCACAATTGACAAGAGAAGCTGGCGGTTTTCTTCCCTGTGTCTCCTGTGGAGATGGGACTCAAGGTCTGCAGGTGGTACATGCTGTTGGCATTGGTGCAGAGCCATGCAGGAGTTGCCCATATTGGTACCTGCTTTGTTAAGGGTTAATCAGGCTGTTTCCCTCTGATCAAGAACAGTTAGACTTATCCTGGGGAAGTAGGCAGGAAAGGCAGTGATGTGACCAGTGTTGAAGCAAGGGTGAAATGATGGTCCCTATTTTCTCTTTTGCATGGTCTGGAGAGATCATATCTAGGTACAGGGCTAAGCCAACTTCATGACTCTTGGTCTTTGGCCTCTCTAGGGATGTACAACCATGCTACCAAAAGTGGCTATTTTTGTAAGGTGTGTCCAGCCCCCGGCTGTTCACCAACCACATTTAGAACTCCATTCATACAGGCCTTGAGACAAACCACTAAAAATTAATGCCCATCAGGTACTACTGACATACATAGGATTTAACTGGCTCCCAACCTGTGTAAGGTTTTTATAGGGCACTAATAATCGTATGGTGTGATCCAGATCTTGCTTTTTAATTTTCTACTTAAGGGCAAGACTAGGTACTTTCCTCAGAACATGAGATTCTTTAATTTTAGACACAAGGTCTGGCACTCTTTGTGGAAGCCAGCTGTCTTCTCATTTTCCTAGCAGTGCTTTCATTCTTTTGCATTGCAAGCCAGCTCTTTTTCTGTGTGGGATCCTTCTCACCTCAGCCCTTTCCCAGTTACATAAAGAAGGAAGAGCACTAAAAGAGTGGCCATGCTATTGAGGCCCTTTATAATGTGTTGCTACACGCCAGATGTCTGCCTATGGTTATTTCCAAATAAAAGCATTGCCAGGCAGCAGGCCTGGATCTGTAGCATTACCTATAATAAAGAGCAGTATATGGGATGAAAGTACAGAGTACAGGTAAGTGCAAAGCAATGCATCTTAGGCTTCACTCAAAGATCACCAGGATGTCACTTTGTAAAGACTGCAGTTGTTACATTGTTCTGTAGCCTTCCTCTGTCCCTCCCTCATTTTGAAGTTGGCATTTGTATAACACCTAAAAAGCAACGTGTGGAAGAAGCATGTGGAGATAACTTCTGCTGGTGAGGGGTGCAAGGTGCTTCTGCTCAGTCTTGGGCTCTAATTCTTTCCTGATCTTAAGCTTCTTGGAAACTCAGGATTCCTATGCTAAAGCAGGGACACATTATTTCTATATTTATTGGGCAAGACATATGCCCTTGTTCCTTTGTCACTTCTAGCAGATGAGCTTTCCAGATGGGAACCTCATTTCCAAATAGTTCTTCAACAAAAATGACATTCCTTGGACTGCTTGTTCTCAAGAAGTACTCTCAGTGACCTTAATGCGTTCTCAGCTGTCCTTTACAGCTGAGAAATATTTCTGACTGCAGGATCACCAATTGCAGTCTGTATCACTAATGATCTCGACCATCTAAAGATGGTCTTGTAGCTAACATACAAAGTTGGGAGAAAGGAAGTTCTTTTCTTGTTTGCTTGTATGAACTTGATGAAATTATTTCTTTGCTACATTTCTTAGTCTTCCCAGATATAAAGTGGGATTAGTAAACTGCAGTTGCCTTACCTGGGTATATTAAAAGTTTCTGAAAGTCCAACAGCTGCCTAGCATCTGACCCACTAGCTTGCTTCTCACAGCTCGAGTCAAACAAGTTCATTCTGCTTGCAGGCAAGTATGGTAGTTACCAGCAGCTCCTATAAATATCCTTATGCTAGACCCCTTCAAGGGGCCAGACAGCATATGTGTCAAGGCAAACCTTTCCTTCTGTTAGGGGCTCTTCTGCCCCCCATCAGTGTTATATCTGGGACCTGTTGACTGCCAACAGCAATTAGTTGAATGCTGGTAGCAGTGCTTGGGAAGGAATGGAAGTGATTGACTTTCAAATTCAGGGCTGTTGTTTGCAGGACTGTGCTTTGGGGAAAACCCATAAAAAGGTTTCTGTCTAGAACCTAAGTGTATCTGGTATGGAATTACAGAGAAACAATGAACAGGCTAGTAGACAGTACAGCTTTTTCTGAGCAGAGCTGCACTTTGGAAGTAGTTTTTGCAAGACAGACCCTTAGACATTTAGGAGGGCAGTCCTCCCAGTGTCCCAGAAAGAACACGACAGTCTCTAATTAAACAGAGTATTGACTACTTTATCTCCTTGATGAAACCTGGTAAACTCTGCTCTGACAGACGAGTGCACCCACGGCTTTCTTCCTGGAAAACTGGAAGTTAAGATGTGCTTTCTTTATCATCCATATGATTTATTTTTCCCCTGGCTTTTCCTCTGGAGTTGCACTAACTCACTGAACTAAGTGCAGCTGTCTTTGCATTGAGCTGTATTTGCATAGAGTTTTATTTGCATGTTGGCTTGTGCTGGTGTACAATATTAATAAGGTATTAAAGGAGAGTGGAGAAGGGGGAGGGGCAAGTTAACATTTCAGTCTTGTCTAAGCAGGGCTGTTCAAATAAATTTCCTTTTATCCAGAATTAATGCCTAATATGTTAACTGGCCTCAGACTGGGATTTTGCTTGCCTGGGAAGGATGTCTACAGCAAGAGTCTGTGCTTCCCACTCTCCTTCCATGCCTCCAGAGACATTAGTGGGTTTGTCCACCTTCGGCTGGAAGCTGCAAAGTTGCTCATGCAAGGAAATCCATTTGGTTACAACCATGCGGAAAACCACGGCATGGAAATGGATGAGAGTTGGAAAGTGCAGGGGGAAGGGGAACAAAGGAAAAGGGAAAGAGCAATTTTATTACCAAGAGAAAGGTAGAGCCTTGAACTTGGAATCAAACTGCTCTTACCTAAAAGAGCATACCTATAACAAATGGTTTGGTAGAGAGTATGTCCCTCAGAGGTGGAGAGGGACTGTGCACCATTCAGCATGGTGGTTGTGCTTAGCACCCAGAGTTAGCCCAGCCTGGGCACCTGTTCCACCTTGTGCAGGGCTTGACAGCAGCATGTGCTAATGGAGGTGATGATGCTAGCATCTTATTTATGTCTGGGGGGCTGTCCCAGTTAGTCTGTGTGGAAAGTGATCAGTGAGCAGCTGGAGGGACAGATCCCTTGCCTGCTGGATTCCCAAGAGAAATGCACCACTGTGACCAGGAGAGCTAGGGTGGGACCTTGGGAGATTGGCCATTTTTCAAGTAGTCAGCTCCTAGTGATGCTAATCTGATTGCACTGGACTCTAGGAGCCCAAATAGTAATAGCTCCTGTGGGGGGCAGCTGATCAGGGTGATCTCCAGGGAGGAGTTGCCTTCATTCTGCAGGGTAAGGAGGAGTTCTGAAGTTTACACACCTGATACCTTCTTATCAACAGCCCAGGTTTGCAGGTTTCAATAGCCTGTCCTTGGGCATGGTGGGCCAGAAGTCTTTCAAATGTGGGCTTTCCATTAGTGTAATTGCCTCCTGCTAATTCTGAGTCAGCTTTCCTTGGGTTGCTGTCCTGAAGCGGATCACCTTTTCCTAAAGCCTTGGTGTTTTAACTCAGAATGGAAGAATAAACAAGGTGGCAGGTGGGTGCAGTGCTCCTTTCTATGCACCCTGTTCACACTGGAGACATTTTGACGGTAATCCGGTCATCCCTCAAGTCACTTAGGGGAACTGTTTGATCTTGCTGTGGGGATGGTGCTACATTATGGGGGAAGCTCTGTTCTTAATCAGTGCAGCAGCCGTGAGGGGAAAAACAAGTCTGCAACATCACTTGGCAACACAATTATTATAATAGGGTTTTCTTCTTCCTACACTGCCCAACTGAATTATTTTCTCCATATGGTGGAGCTACTCTGTTTTTAGCTGGTTCTTCCTGCCCCTTCACCAGATGGCTGTTTTTATGCAGGACCCCACAGCTCTTGCATATTGTGCCTTGCTGAGCTGAGAGCAGGGAAAGGAAGTTGGGTGAAAGTGAGCGCAGGAGAGACACTGGTAGCCTTGGTCATAGGGGGGTGAACATATCTGGAGCTGGACATTAGGCATCATCATTAAGATTAATCTTTAAATGCTATCTCTCAGGATAACTCAGAGCTAGCATCCAGTTTGTTTTTGGTGATCATGAGATTTTGATGAGATCATGGAGTTGAGGGAGCTGTATTGGGCTGCACACCATAAAGTCTTCCCTGGGTTGCCAGCTTACTTCAGGCCTGACCTGAAACAGCTCATTCTCATAGTTTTTCTTAGGTGTTAAACACTGCTCTGCTTATACCCCGCAATACTGTCTGTCTTCTTGCTGGTTTTGTCTTCCCAGTGCAGGGCACCCACCTGTAAGCTCATTGTTGCCCTCCAGGCAAGGAATCCATGTCCTGCACCACCACATGCCTCTGCTTTGAGTGTACCATCATGATGCCAAGGACATGAGGAATAAAACCACCCCAAAACAAAACAAACAAAAGGGAGGGGGGGATATACATACAGAAATTCCAACATTAGGTGCGAACTGTTTTTAAAAGATAAAACCCTTCTGCAATTTACACTTCAGGAGAAAATAGCCTACCTGGGTTCTGGGTAGCCAGGTGCTGCATCTGTATTCAAGGACCTTCCTGATTTGCTTTTACTCTGCTTTTCTAAGGAAATGAGATCACAGAATCACAGAATCACAGAAATTAGGGGCTGGAAGGGACCTAGAAGATCATCTAGTCCAACCCCCCTGCCTGAGCAGGATCACTTAGACCAAGTCTCTCAGGAACAGATCCAGGTGGGTCTTAAGTGTCTCCAGAGATGAAGACTCCACAACCCCCCTGGGCAGCCTGTT
>VYZU01045860.1:0-31760 GCA_013401355.1 Ceyx cyanopectus | reverse complement strand
CTTGCTCTTATTAAATTGCATTAAATTTCTCCCTGCCCAGCTCTCTAGTCTGTCCAGGTCTCTCTGGATGGCAGCACAGCCTGCTGCTGTGTCAGCCACTCCTCCCAGTTTGGTGTCATCAGCAAACTTGCTGAGGGTGCTCTCTACCCCCTCATCCAGGTCATTGATGAATATATTGAATAATACTGGATGTGTGTGATCACACTGCTGCTGTGTTCCCCTTAACTTTCGAATGAGGTGGACAAATTCAAGCAAATTTGATGCAGGGGGAGAAGTCTCAATGGTATTGAGTTCTACATGTTTCATGAAAACAGGCAGCTGGGCAGAGACCCTGTTAATGCATGCCCTGGGGGAAGGGCTGCAGTGTCAGCTTGCCAGTTGATAAGTACTGTTGGAGGAGTGTCTCCATACAGGATCTTAGTCCCAAGATCCCCTGTCTGTAGGAAACAGCAGAAGTCTTTCTCTGGCCTTTTTGTTTTTGTTTTTTTTTTCCTTTGGTGAGGCTTGAAAATAAAAGTAACACTTTTCATCATCAAAGGCCTTTACAAACATCAGCTAATTAATCTTTCCCTCATCTAGTTTGATGCTTCAGGGAAGAGTAGAAAATCAGGGATTTTTCTAAAAGTGAGTGAGACGGATCCTCAGAGGGCCCATCTCAATCTTGGAGGGTCTGTGGCTGTTGCTCTGTTCCAGGCTCTGTACCATGTTGTTGCTTCTTCTTTGTTTCTGCAGTAAATAAATAATAAATTGAATTCAAAGAAACAACCAAGTGATGTCCCCGAACACATATGCACCACTTTATGAGTAAAACCTTAACCTGAAAAAAATGTAAATTGGCTTAATCAGGAGAGAAAGAAAATTCCCATAATTCAATTTTAGATCTTTAAAATTTATCACACTTGAGATTCTCAAATTTTATTATAAATTACCTTAAAAACACAATAAGGGCGTTTTTTGACGTTCCTGAGAATCTTGCAGGCATTATCAAAGCCAGAAGCTTTAGCCATATTCAGGTCCAGTTCTCCTCCCCCTCGGTCCAGCACTTGGGTACAGCATCAGTCCTACTGCTGATGTGACAAGTAAACATGGCCTTATGGATTCAAGGGAGGGTGAGCACTGTGCTGCCACTGGCCCTCTGTTGGATGAACAAAGATAACTACAAACCAGACCTGGGTCTGGAGAAGTCAGCACAACCAATGTAGAAGGGAGGAGGGCACAGAGCATAGCCCTCAGTGGGTGTAGGTGGCTTTTACTCTGTTGGATTACAGTGAGCTCTGTCTGCCTTTCCCAGACAGATCCAGGTTTTGTACCTATGGCAGTTCTGACTACTGGTCAGGAGCCAGCCCTGCCTTGGTTGGGTGCAGGATGAGCATCAATGTGAAAAGCCAGTGCTCCTAGTGACTTTTGTGTTTATCTCAGCCACTAGCTGAATCTGGCAGAGTTGCCAGGATCACATCCAGTCACAGGGTTCAACATTGAGCTTCTCCTTTAAGCTGAGGGAGGAACTACAAAGAGGGGGTGAGAGCAGAATTGGAGGTGCCTACAGCTGAAAAATCTGCCACGATCAATGCCAACAATGGCAGGTCACTGTTACAGCCTCTTGTGCTGCTTTCCTGAGGGAAACCCATCTGAGTACAGTATGTGCGTGTAGACAGTGGGAGCAGGAAGCTTGGGCAAGAAAAGGTTTGTTTTTGAATGCAGGTGGAGAAGGAGAGGTTTTGCATGGCACCTCTAGGACATGTGAACCAATGTCCATTGTGACCCCTTGTGGGCTTTTTCTGGCATCCTCTCCACTGTCTATTGTGGATCCAACTCACAAATAAAGCTTTAGGGATGGGTTGACTCTGCAATTTGTTTTGTTTTGGCCTCCTCACAAGCATTAGTCTCTTGGTATGGTTGACAGTGTTTACATTCAATACGGTGAGTTGGCCCCAGAGGGCAGCAGGTGCCATGCCTCTGGTTTTCCTTGTCAGTTTGAAGACCTGCACCTCCTTGTTTTTTCTGGATCCTGCTTGTTCTTAGTTTGCTACCTGGAGGTGAGCACCTCAGAGCTCAGCAGCCTCAAAGTCACTGCAAAAACTCTCACCTTTCTAGGTTTCTCTGAAGATAAATTCTGCATTTAATTTCCTCTTGAGGGTACTTGTAATGGCTTTTCCAGGGTGATTCTCTCTTCATTATCCTTCAACGGATATGAACTTTCCTGGCTTCCAAAACAGGACATGCATGCAACTTCATATCACTGTGTGACTGTTGTCATGCAAGCTTTTTGCTCTTGTCAGCAATTTTTTTTTTCTGTTGCACTTTGCACCAACATAGAGTTATATTGCATGTATGGTTACAGATAGAAAATAATATTTTTTGTATTGATAGAGCATGAATTAATTCTAAGTTGGAGTGGGATAGAAAAAAAGCAAGAGTGAAAACAGTTCTCAGATATAGGTCTTAAAATATTTTTTGCTATTGTTACTGCAGCAGAAATTTTCCTTATTTTATATGTATAAAATATTTACTCTTATTTTACAACTGAAAATCCTGGACTCAGAAACACTGTAGAAGGAAGAAATGCTAATTATAATAGTGTGCTATTGTAGACTTCCCCAAAGAAAAAAAAAAACAAACAACAAAACAGGGTTTGTGGGTTTTTTTAAAAAAAAAAAAAAAAAGATAAAAAAGTTACAAAAAACTCTAGCCAACCAAACAAATCCAAAACAAACCCACACCACAAATAAAATGATTGCACTTTGGGAGGTGCTGACTATGTTCAGCAATATTGGCATTTTGTTCCATTTGGGTGAAGATACAAAAGCAATTCTGAGCCATTAATGAATTGAAGCTGTCTTCCCTCATACACCTCTACCTTGCTTCTCCGTCTCACGTGGTGGGTGTAAAGACCCACACCCCTCCTATCTCCATCCCACCTCGACCTCCACCGAGAGGTGGCAGCTTCTCACGTTGCGTGAAGAAAAAGCAGGAAAGCCCTCAAGCTGCCCTTGCCCAGCCACGCTGCCCTTGCCCAGCCACACTGCCCTGTGGGGATCACAGAAGTTGTGCCACTTGATCCTCCAGCCGTGGCATGTTGCAGGGTGGTGACAACAACTGTAAACAGAGTACCTCATTAAAAAGCAGCCGTGGTTTGCTTTGGTGCTTGGCGATGGGCAGGGCATGGGGAGATGCAGCGGGGTAATTACAGATGTGAAAAACAAGGCAGGAACATGCGGTAACCTTTCTGGGTTAGCTGTCCCTGTGATTGATGGCCTGCATTGTTTTCTCACTAACCTTTTGGTGAACCTCTCCTTAGAGTAACAGGGGAAATACAGTTATTCCCTTCCCCGTCTTGTTTGTTGGTGAAGAGCTCAGGTCCCGCCTTATTATTGCACCCTAAATATTGCCATGTGTTAGTAGGAAATCATACAGCAGGTAATGAACAGCATCTCCTGCAGTGACCTTTCTGTCCTCCCCCTGCCCAGCTGCAGACCTCCTGCCCATCATGTCATAGGCAGTGACACAGCCTCTGTTGTGGTCCTGATTAAAAAAAAAAGACTATGTCTTAGAACTAAAAGAAGTGCTGAGGGAGCCACAGGGATAGAGGTGGGGAAGCGTGCAGTAAAGGAGGCAACAAAACCCAAGGTGTATGCTGCACTTTTTGGTGGAGGGATGGGGAAGCTCCAAGATGTTGGGGGTGATAAATTAATGAGCTGACAACTGGTGGTACAGGCCTGGATGAAAGTGTCTTTGAGGGGAGGTCTAGGGCCATTTGCATCCCCTGCTACTTTTGACGTACTGCAGTTCTACCTATCAAAGCCAACCTGTTTTCAATAGTTTCCAACACAGCCCTCAAGTGATGATGTTTCTGAGAGCTGCAGTCAAGTTTAAAAAGTCTGAACTCCCCTGTCAGGAGGAAGATGGGTTAGTTCAGGCATTTCTGGGGAAAGCATATGATACACACCAGATAAAATTGCAACATGTAAAAAAATGTGAAGAATGCCAGGAAATCTTGAACCCTGCAGTTGGCTTAGCAGAGGGCTAAATAGTTACAGACAGTCACTGTAATTGAAGATATGAATATGTGCATAAATGAGCCCCTTCTATCAAGAACGGGTGGATCTTTGCCTTTGTGTCCTGGGAAGTACTTTTGATCATTTTATTTATTTCCCTGGAGTAATTACCAAACTTCTCCTCAGCCAAAAGCATTCCTGATACATAGGGATTTCTTCACCCTTTACAAGGACAGTACTGGCTACTTGCAAAACAGTCAAATTAAGAAATTACATCCATACTGCAGTGTGATCCAAGGATGAATTAGAAGTTAAACTTAATCAGATGGGAATCAGTCCAAATTCCCTTTGTGTATGGCAAAGAAGAAGAAAAGTATCTTTTGTACTTTTTTTTTTCTTCAAGTTTTGTCTCTCCAGAATTTCTGTCATGGCCACCTAAGATTTTAACATGTGGGAAATGTTTATAGTTTTTCAGAACATTGGGATAGCTTTAAAAATTTGTTTTGGCAAGAAAAAAAAAATGAAACTGTAAAAGGAGATATTTGAAGAGTCCCAGAAACAAATATATGACTATGTGTTGACATGTTATGAAGGTGTTGGGAGCGACTCCTTATTTAAAATTGTGTTGAAATTTGCACTTACTATAGATTTAAATTCGTCAGCTTCACACTTTAATGATTGAATCTAGTCTCTTGATTTGGTACGGAGACGCGTTGGAGAACAATTGAATTTTCCATGTGATGGTTTTAAATAAAGAATGAATTCAGCTTTGTAGAAGACTTTATTCTTCCTTCTGAAGGCTTGTCTCTCTACCCACAAGCACTGTGGTTCCTTCGGGATTATTTGCACATTGCAATGTGCACATGCATTCTTGCTTGTATTCTGGTTTTCTGTCTGACTCCAGTAAGATGTGTGGCATTAAAGGTAGCAAGTCAGAGTTGTTCCTTTGCTAACAGCTGCAAGGACTCTCTTCCACGTCTGGAAAATCTGTGATTGCAGTCTTTGGCTCTAAAATGTGGTATCTCATATCCCCATGTGAGATAAGGTGTGAGTTGGAGCAGAGGGCACTCACTATAGGAACTTTTCCAGAGATGGTGTTTTGGGCTTGCCCTGTCAATCCCTGTACTCTGTAGCACACAGCTCAGGAATGGTGAAACCTAGGAGGAAATCTGGGAAAGGAGGGTATCTCAGGAGGAAATAAGATGGTGTTTGGAGCAGAGCAAGGACTGGTGGGGATGGCAGGGAAGCGAGAGAGAAGGGCAGTGACTATGAAAGCTGGCGTGAGAGATGTGGTATGGGGGGAGCAGGACTTCAAACACTGCAGAGAAGGTGTTGGTTCCTGTGAGTCCTCAACCTGCAGCTCCCTACCTTCACTGTGCTCAGGGAGCAGGGGCATATCCAAGTTGGCCTTTGATCCTTAGGTTTATGCTTGAAAGCCTTAGGCACTTTGAGGTCCACAGTGATGTTGTGCATGCTGAAGAGTTGTCTACATTTAAACCCTACTTGGGGCTAAACTAAAACAGGTGCTCTGTCACCCATTGACCCCTCTCCAGACAAGAAGGGGGATCAGGAGAAGGAAAGGAGACTCACAGGTTGAAATGAAAACAGATTTAATGAAACAGAAAACTAATACCAATGCCAGTATGAAGTAAACAAAGTTATACTCAACCCAGCAAATGTATTGTAGTCATAATAAAAGGGAAGGCACAGGACGAAGAGCAGAATCAGGAGGAGCCCAAGCAGGAGACCTATCCTCAGCAGACTTCCCCCTTTACACTGAGTGTGATGTTTGTGGGCTGAGATACACTTGTAGACAACTTGGGTCAGCTGCTCTGTCTGACTCCAAACTGCTTATGGCCTGCAGACCATGTCAGGCCTGTGATTTTGTCCCAGTGAAACCAAGATGACGATGTTTATGTGCTGACTTGTTCAGACTTGTGACTTTAGTGATAATCCTTTGTCCTTCAGATATACTTAAGCTTTTCTTCATTGTACTCTTGTTATAACTGACAGTAGGATACCCATAGCCTGGACTATGGGGCTTCTCAGTGGGGCTGCCCCCATCTGTGGGCTGTTCAATCAGCTGTTCCCATCAGCTGCAGGATCTAGACTGTCAGTGATGACGCTGGTGGGTCAGGGACTGCATTTTGTGCAGGCTTGGTTGCAGATCCCAACTTAGCAAACACTGAGCAGCAAATCCCAGAGTTTTTATTTCCAGGGTGATGAGTGATCCCAAATGAGGTTGTGAGTCTTCTAGAGAAGAGATCATTCTATTACTTTTTTTTGCAGCACCTAGTACACTAGGGCCCTACTTAACCCTTGCAAATGTTAGCTGTAATATAAATAAAAGTAAGTTAAATTCGGAGTGGATTTGTGTTCCTGCAGTTCTGTGGAGATAAATGCCTTTTGGCAGTGCTGTGCCCTGCTGCTGCTCGTATGGGAGGCTGTTGTCACCCACTCCACAGACTGTTGATTCAAGTAGGGCTCAAGTAGAAGGTGGAAATTTTCAACTCTCTGCAGCAGCAGTAGCCAACTGGGGCAGCTCCAGGGTGCCCCTGCTGTTCCCAGCCATGTGTTCCTCCACGTGCAGGTGGGCAGGCATTCCCAGGCTTTTCCTAAAGCGTGTTTGTAGACCGGCAGGTCCTCTCAGTGTAGGCAGAATGCTGCGACTTGTTAAGCGGTGCATTAAAGTAGGCCTTGCATTTTGTGAACTGTTCCCATCACAGCTTCTGTCTTGTTGGGTGACATCTACAAGTCATTTCTCCTCCAAATCTGCCTTACCTCTTTTGAAAGAGACTCATGCCTGTCTATTATTGCTCTTCCTGAATATCATAAATAGAAGATAATGTGGTCTAATAGCTAAGGCACACTGTTTGCAAGGACCCTACTTCTTTTCTTGTCTTTGCTACACTCTCTCTGTATGATCTTGGGGGAACAGCTCCACCAATCTGTTCCCCTGTCACCACACATCGCTTTAGATCATCAATTCTCTGGAGCAGACACAGTCCCTTAGCACATCGTGTTTTAGCGTCTAGCATTATGGGGCTCCAGTCTCTGCCGGGACTTCTATGTGCTACAGAAATACAAATAGTTGCTGCTAATAATAATACTAAATCTGCATGGCTTTTCAGAGATAAGTAAAGGTCAATGCTTCTTTCTCCTAGGAGCAGGCAGGATAAGTACTTTATTTTTGTCTTTGTCTTTTTCTAATTAAAAAATAAAAAAAAAGAGGCCAGTAGACATGATTAAAAGAAAAAAATAAATAAAGGCCGACTGCAGTAATTTGATATTTTTAGTCTCAGGCCTGATACTTGCTCTGTGAAGCCAGTCTTAGGATCATGGCCCAAGTCTGGTTTGTATCCATATTTGCCAGGGATAGAAATTGTGTTTGGAGCTTTACAGTGACAGTTGGCTTCAGTATTCGGGCTAATCCCATAAAACCAACATGGAGCTTGGTGCCACTTTCAGTATTTGCTGTGAACAAAAGTCTAGGGGAATGTTACAGATCAGACGCGAGGAGCTCCATTTGGCTGATATGTGACAGGGCTCTGGGCTGGAACGATAAGGGATTGAGATGGAGCTGAGCATGGAAAAACAGGAGGCTGTCAGAGATGAGAAGTCAACTCTTGCCTCTCCCTGTGTGCTTTGGGATTTTTTAAATTATTATTTAATTTCCAAAGAAATGCAACAGCAACAACAACCACCAAAAAAAAATCTTAAATATTCAACAGTAGAAACAATAGATTTGAAAAGGAAAACAAAAAGTTAGAGCCAGCTCTGGCACTGGTGGACATTTGGCTCTGAGGAAAGCGAGAACAGCTTGGATTTGCATAAATTGCACACTGTGGGTCAGAAAGCAGAGTCAGAGTTACGCTTTCATTGCAGTGGCATGAATGGGAGCACATAATTGGCATTCTTCCCCTCTTGATCAGATGCCTCCTTCAGGGGATCTCTGCACCCAGTATGTTGCGGCTCATCCATTCACTGCTTGGCATGGATAGGGCTTTTGTTTTCAAATTATGATTTTTCTATTCTCTGATTTCTTCCATAACCTGGGAAGGCCCCAGCTTTCCCCCCTCTGTGCATTACCCTTTGTTTGAGAGAAGAACCAGAGGTCACGCTGTGCTGAATGTAGCTGTTGTTGCATCACACCCCCCTATGCATGTTTCTGTACTTCTGGGTCAGTGTGGAGCTGATGACCCTTTGGGGGTGATGGTGCTCATTGTTGTGCAGCTTAAGTTTATGAAGTCCTGCATTTCTCAGTCTGAGAAGATGAGTACGACTGTGATCGGTCCAGCAGGGCTTCCTCCATGGATGTACAAAGATGCACTTCTGGCTAGGACAAGCTGAGTACGTCTCTTGGCTGACCCACCACCTGGCTTTCTTTTCCCTTATTGGGCTTAATAGCTTTTCTTGCCTCCTAAGATTTCCCATTGAAGTGTGATGAGGACTTGCTAGTGTATTCAGATTCATAAAAGCAATTAAATTTATGCTTTACTTGAGCTGTGTCCAGTGCCCTCACCAGGACCCAGGTATGTATTTGCTCCTGATGATGCTTATGGTAAAGGGTTTCACTGAACTGGAGCAAGCATGTATAGTGGTGCTAAAAACTGATGTCCATTCAGACATCAGCAGCCCCATGGAAGCCTTTCCAGCTGGATGTGGTCTTAGTCCACCTCTCCACGTGGCTCCCTGTTGGCAGTGCCTACCCAGGGCTTCTTCTCAGATCCTGGACACATGCTTGCAATTTCTTTCTCCACAGAGTCAGTGGCCAGACCAAATGTCACGGGACACATGGCCATGTCCCATCCTTTCTTGGGACCATGCCCACCCTGCTATTGATCTCAGATCCACCCAGCAGCAAAGGCAAATCACAACTAACAGCTATTGATGGCTGGGGCCTGCCTCTTCATTTTTCCACAGACAAATATTTAAACCTGTCGGTGCTAAGAAATCATATTGATTGGAGAGATTTTGTTTTATTCCTTGGGTCTATTAATCGAAAGGATAAGTCCTCCTTTAATATCTTTCAGCCATGGGCTCAGTTCTACTGTACTTTGTCTGAAAAAGCTTTTATTTTCAAGGCATGGGTAAAATGATGTTTATAAAATATAAACTACGGGAATTTAGATTCCCCTCTGGCTTTAGGAGGAGGAGAGCAGCTGGTAGAGAGCAGATGAGAAGGGCTTTATCTGCTATATTTTGGTTACTATGCTTTGAGTGATGGGTTTAATAATTGATAGAGCAATTTAGCAATGATCCATAATCCTGAAAGAAGCCTACGCTCCCCTCCCTCTCCCTCCTCTGAGACTGACAGGCTGCTCTCAGTGTTTTTGTCTGCAAAATTTCATCCCTTGGTTTCTGTAAACAGCCTGACATGGGAGAGAGGGAAAAAAAAAGCAACTGTTTCTAAATCTTTTGTCTTGTTTCCACTAACAGCTGCGCTGCCTTCTCCAGCTCTGGGCTTCAGTCCTTTGCTCGCATGCTCTTGCTGAAGAGAGCAGGAGGTTTTCTTTCAGGCCCTAACCTAAATGGAATATATATATGCAATGTGTATAGGAGAGCAGAATGGTGCAGAGCCTCTCAGCAGGGACCCCTCCCTTCCCATTTAAACCCAGGCTTTGTTCATGGCTGAATCTGGCTTTCTTAATCCCAAGAAGAGTGTGTAGCAATGGCAAATGCTTTTGGTTATGCTAGTGTGCTTTTCTTGAAAATCCTCCAGGATTAACCCATGGAGATTGCTTCTCCCAAGACCCTCGTGCTGATGGTCACAGCAAGCATTAGGATCCCACTGCGGTGCCTGGTGTGTGTCTGTGTGAAACCCCATTTTTACAGATGGGTGTATCTGATCTGTGCTCACCCAGCTTGCTCCTGTACCAGTGAAGGGCCATGCCTGGTGTGCACCCCTTCCATGGGGGTAGGGAGTTTCGGGGTTCCTGTGTGTGTTGTCCACCTTTCTCCTCACCCACAATAAGTGCAGGAAGGGAGTAGAAAAGATGACACAGAAAATGGGGCCAGAGGTAAGCAGAAGAGAAAGAGAGACAAGGTTATAGATAATGACTATGTTGAGGCCAAGGCAGAGTGAAGATGGGAAGGAGTTGCAGCCAAGCAGAAAGCTGGGCATAGGCAAAGTCAAGTGAGATGTATTATGTTTTTCCCTATATATCACACAGACACCAGATTGACAACAAGTTGGAATTAAGCATGACATAAAGTCAGCTATGCACAGCTGTATTATTCCTTAAAATTATAAGTGGTGAGGTCCTTCAGGGCCCAGCAAATTTGATGGCCACTCTGCCATGGAAGGTCTGTAAGATAAGCTGGCTGAACATTTTCCCAGAGAAACACAGGCATGGGATGGCCCAGTATCAGCACAGGGAGGGAGTGGGTGACTTCCTGAGGTCCAGACTAGCCCTGTCAGCCTCTGGTACCATCCTCTGGAGTATTTTCATCCTTCCCAGTAGGAACCCTGGTGGAACATGAGCAGAGTGAAGGGGCGGGTAGTTTAGTCTGCTTCTATGATTTATTTGCTATTAAATACCTGTAGTAATTATAGGCTCCCAAGGTTTGTTTGAGAATTATGCCAATCAAGTCCAGAAGTAATTCTTGTGAAATTTTCTCTCTGTTTTTAAATGATGGAAAGAAGTGTGTGTGTGTATACTTCCGAAAACACCCCGAGACCCACACCCCCTGAAACACAACTGTAGGGTATTTGGCCTGTATGTAGAATTGTGGTGGCCTTCCTATTGACAAATGTATAGTTACTGTACTGTAGAGAGTTAGAGTAGTTCAGGTGGGACGGGGCCTTGGGACATAATTTAGTCCAAGCTGCTGGTCAAGGCAGGGTCAGCCATGAGATCAAGATAAGGACTTTGTCTTGCTGGGTCTTGAAAGCCTGCAAGGATAGCAGCTGAACAGCCTCTCGGGGCAGCCTGTGCTGGTGGTTTGTTTATCAGTCCAGTGGAGATATTTCCCTTGTCCACAGTGGGAACCTCCCTTGTTTCACTTTATCTATCATCTCTATGTCCTGTTTCCCACCTGGGTGAAGAACCTGGCACCATCTTTTCCATGTGGAGAGGGCAGGCTGCTGTCAGGTGCCCATGGCTGTCTCTCCCTGCACTGAGGTTGCTGCAGTTCACCCATGCACTAAGGTTCTCAAGCAGAGCATGATATCCAGATGTGATCTCACAAGTGTGAGCAGAATGTATGTCATTACATTCCTTGGCCTGCTGACCCTGCTTCAGGGAGGCTGTTGGTCCCGCTCCTACCAGGGTCCTCCTTTTAGACCACTGCCTCTCAAGTCATAGTGCTCATGGCCTTCATGATGGGCAGTTCTCCAGAAGTAGTCACCAGGGCTCATCCATCCTAGGGCAGGACATGGCATTTGTCCTGGCTGCATTCCAGGAGGTCCTCATTGGCACATGCCTCCTGCTTGTCCAGGTCCCTCTGGGTGTCTGCCCTGCCCTCAGGAACATCACCAGGTCTCTCCAGTTTGGCATCCCTCATAAACTGGATAAAAGTGCACTCTGCCCTCTCCCCCAGGCCAGTGATAAAGATGTTAAACAAGACCAGCCCAAGATAAACCCATGCAGTACCTCGCTGTTACCAGCCTCCAGTTTATATTTATGTCCTGTAACATAAACCATCACCAAAGGCTGAGTGGATCCAGCTTCCAGTCCTCTGAGCTGATACAGATATTTTTTGATGTGTTACAAACTAAATCTTGAAGGATGGGCCAGGGCAATGTGAGCAACACAGAGTTGGAGCTACCCTCTAGTGGTGGTTGTGCTGATGGGTCTGATAGCCCTGCAAATGGCTCTGGCTACACTCCCAGTCCTTTCCAGAAACCTGGTGTAGCTGTATTTTGACCTGTAAAATAGAGAACTTGTTAGTGGGCTCTTTAGAGTTATTGTCCCTCCTTAAACCAAAACATCTTTGTGGATAAATAGCATACTCTGATAGATTGTGTGAAGTTCCTCAATGGCCCTTTCATGAATATCAGTGTGTTGACTATGACTGTGTTGAACTTCATGCTGGAATCTGAAAAGCATGGTGTGCCTGCATGGTCTGGGATGAGTCCTGACTCTCAGTGCTACAGTTCTGCTGGATTGGTGCTTCCCAACACAGTCCAGAGATCATGGCAGTCCTTGAGGTCCTAGTGGGTGGTCTGCAGAGCTGTACCACTTCTGTATGGGCTTTGGCTGAACGTCCAAGCAAACTCCAGTTGCTCAGGGATGCAAGAGGAATGCACTGTGGCACAGGGCAGGTCTGGAGCTGCTCTGCCTGCTGAATTGGATGGGGAGTGAGCGAGCGAGCAGGAGCTGGTGGTGCTTGTAAGTATGAAGCTTTGGCCTTGGTGGCTGGCTTTTTCACAGGCAGGAGGTCTGCAACTGCACAGCCCTGGAGCAGAGGAAGGCCTTGAGTTTGGGGGTCATCTGTATTAGATGTCTGTATCCCTTCCAGGTGTCTGTGTGAGTGGAGAGATGAGGGGGGTGAGGGAAATAGCAGCTATAACCTTTTACTTCCAGAACATGACCCCATCTCCTTTAACAGCCCTGCACTTAAGTGATTTGGGGTCTGAAAGGTGCAGATGGGGAAAAAAAAAAAAAAAAGGTGCTGTATGCTTTCCATCTCCATTAACTAAGAGCTGAGGGTACTCTGCATGCACAGTATATGGCAATAAAAAGCAGAACCCTAGAAAGATGCCAAAGAAAGGATTCAGCTGAGAGGAGGATGGAGTCCAATTGCTTGAATAAAAACCCTTTATAAGACTTGTGAAGGATGCAGTTCCTCCTCCTCACAGTAGGTATCTTGGTGCGTGGGAGGGCACAAGCACTGAGAGGGGTCAAGCCCTGGGTGTGCAGCCAGTCAGTGCTTACCTGTTCAGGCTGAGGGGTTCTGCTCCTGCCTCTGCATCTCCCCAGGGCTTTCTGAGTAGAGATATGACAGCTGCTGCTTCCTGAAGTTCAGGCTTTGACAGTTGAGGCTAGCAGATAGAAGAAGACAGGAGCTGTATATATTGACTCAGCAGCCAGCGTCACTGTAGCCTGCCTGCAGCTGCCCACAACCTTCTTCTAGAAGCATCACCCCAAAGGCAAGAAGCAGACATGCTTTCTGCTCAGGGTTCCAGCTAGTATCAAGTTTTGAGTTATATTTTTGTCTGATAGGTATACGTGTCCATGAAGGACTCTGCTGAGACAATCACGCTTGGCCACGACACCCTACCAGAGGTGGTAAATTATTCTCAAGGAGGGCAGTTTGCAGGGGAGTCTTGAAATTCAGAAAGAGCCCAGCTCTCTGAACCCAAGTCTGTGGAAATGAATTTTTCTGGCATTTGTTTTTAATGTCCTGTGATGTGTGGGTGAAAAAGCCAGCAAGCTAGACTGGTAATTAATTTTCTTGACAGAAACACCAGACAATGAAATTACCCTGCCACAAAGCAGGGTTGCTAAAGTAAATACTTTGCCAGCAGCAGGCCTGAAAGCAGGATGGGGTCATATGTGAGGTGCAAGTAAATGATGAGATGGCACTTTTTCTTCTGGGGACCTGTGGTGCTGCCAGTATGGGGATCCTCACACCCCGGATCCCCAGCATCCAGCACCAGCAGCTGCCTGGTACACACAGGCACGTTTGAGCTGGTCTCCAAGGTGATGAGGGACTTGCTGTACCCAGTGCTGAGCCAAGCAGCAGGTCACCCTTTTCTGGCTGGGGAAGTAATTTGGTTTGGGAAAGGAGTAGGAGATGTGGGAAGTGGGGATGGGCTTGCTGCTTCTCTCCTGGAGATGCAGGCTTTTGGTGGGACTCTTCAGTCTCTTACAAATTAGTAGTGAGTGATTTCTACATTTTTGTCTGTCTGTGCTAGTGAGATTTGTGTGAGCTGTAGAGAAGGTTGTGCCTACACACATATAAGGGAAGTGCCTTTTGTTGGGAGATATTGAAGGCAGTTTGCAGGAGAGGAAGGATGGGAGGGCAAGGTTTTATCTTTTTCCTCTGTGTGCCTTGTAGTGGAGACTGGAATTAGTCTGCCAAGGGTATTGCAGATGCACAAGCATATATTGGCAGAGTGGCAAGCGAGGATGTTCCTGCACGTACCAAAGCATCTCCCTGCCTTTGTGTTGTTTCAAACAAGATCCCCACCACAGTTGAAAGGTTTGGTGAATCTGTGTTAAAACAAGTGATGTTATCAGTACAGAAAACAATTCCCTGAGGAGTCATGGAGAAATCTGCTGAAGACCTTGGTTCTGTTCTGGGAAGACCTGCTGCCATGTGAATTGTCCTTTCAGTTTATAATTGCAGTACTCTGATGTTCACACTTTAGCAGGTTATTTTCCCCTGTTAATAGTGTTACCAGCTGCAGAATGGAGAGATCCTACATAGGAACTGGCTAAGAAATGGAAAAGTTTTCTTTCCATTTGGAAAAGTGAATTACACCATTCTTACTGCTGAGTTAAACCCGATGTTTTTAGGAATAAAGGAGTCAGTTGTGGAATGAACTGCATGCACATTTTAGGACCAGAGTTATTTAATGTATTAATTATCTGTAAAAAGTGGTGAACCTGCTATGAAGTGCTTAAGTGTGCAGATACCACAGACTTGCTTAGATTAGGCTGCAGAAAAGAGTGAGGAACATTTAAGGGACTTGATCTAGATTACAGACAACATTATGCCAGATCAGTGCAGTACTGAAAGGCAGTATTGGAAGAGGAAAAACGAACTATTTCTACATAATTCTATGTTCTAAATTAACTGCAGCTCCTCTGGAGAAAGACTGTGTGTCTCAGAGGATCTCCCAGATAAAGATCTGCTGGAATGCCTTGTGTCACTCCAAAAGCAAACAAAATACTAGGCTCAGGGAAGACTGTAACATAAAAGCATTGTGCATATAGTGTAAAATAAGTCTGGGGAATATCCTATTGTTTAACTGTTTCTAAGTCTTTCAGCCTGTCTCCAAGCAGTCATGTTAGGAAGAGCAGTTGTAAGGCCAGGTGGTGGAAGTGGATTGAAATGTCCATGGGATAGAACACTGAAAAGCCAGAAGCTGCTGCAAACAAGGGAGAAGAGGGCAGTGACATAAAAAAAGCCTGTGCTAAAAGAAAGGTGATTCAGGCACTTCTGTCTTCACCTCTAGTCCAGTCCATGTGGATGTGAGAGGTGTCAGATTTAAACCTGATGAAGAAAAATCAGGCTTTAAACAACTGAATTAAGATGCTATTGAAAGCAGAAGGTTGCCTGTGGAACTCTGTGCCACAATGTGTGATTGAAGTCAAGATCTCACCTTGTCTTAAAAAATTGATATGTTTATGTTAAGAAAGAGAAGTTCCATGTGTTAGACGCAAGCCTATATGCAGAAGGATCTATGCATCCATATTTGAGCCCACAGAACAGTTTCCACCCAGTAGAGGTTCAGAAGGCATTTTATCAGTGGATGAGTTGTTTCATTACAGAACTTAGAGTTTCCTCCACCAAAATGCTTGGCGGTGGCTGTTAGCAGCTTGCAGCAGACAGACAGGCTGCTGGTCCTGCTGGGTTGACTCCAGCTCTCTCTTTCACATGGCAAATGGGCAGCGTCTTCCAGCTGAAAATCTGGAAGCCTGTGTGACGTCCAATACCTGTTGTTCTTGTGGTATCTTAATGATTGCTTCACTAAGTTAACAAGATCTTTTTGTCTTAGGGCCACTCCCTTCCATGGAAAAATGGCCATCATGACCGAGAAAGCTCCAGTGAACACGGGCTGTGATGTACATAGAGCACCATATCACATCCATCTGGCCCTCTTCTCACAATTCTCATCACTGCTCCAAAATTATCCTCTGTTTGGGTCTGAATAGTCAAAGATTGCAACTAATGTTTAGGCTTGATTGGGTAACGCAAATATCAGCTTTCAAAAAAGTAAACCAAAATAAACCTAGCTCACCACCTCCCCTCCCTCCAGTGATAGGTCTAGTTTAATACAACGAATGGTGTTCCGTTTAGTTGCCTTTTATGTGTTTAAATGGTATGAATAGGGGTTTTGTGCTTTTCTTCCCAACAGCAGAGGTGCAAAACTTTTTTTGTGTGTAAAAAATAAATTCTCTCCTAACTGCTGCACTCCAGAAGCTGGAGCTTTAAGGAAAACCCGCTGGACAGCCAAAGACTCAGAAGGAAAAAAAAACTGGAACCTCACGTTCTAGGTCATCCCTTATTGCAGGGGTCTGGAGGTGTTGGCAGCATAAGTGTGAGGAGAGAAGGGAGGAGGTGTGTGCTGCATATGACAGCAGCGTGAACAGGGAGGTTTCTACACTAAATCACATTGGGAATATCCTAGTGATAGTCCACCCCTCTGCTCCCTCCACTTGAGTTAGTGGGAGGGATTTGAAGTTGAGGGAGTGCATGGCTGAGCTCTCATTAGTGACCAAGGACATTTCGTTCACAATGTGGAAGGCAGACAGGGAGAGGCAGATGGCTTTGAATGCAGGATTTACATAGTAATGAGATTCAGGTCACCATAGCTGTCTTTCTCTCTGCATTTTGTCTAGGTGTCGAGTAGTGTGCAGGGATGACGGAATGGGGAGGAAAGGAGGAAAATTAACCCCTTGTTCCTAGGGAGAGATTAACACTAGAATAAAAAGTTTTTCATGACAGGCAAGGTTTGTCTGACAGGCAAAGTTTGTGAGTTATGAGAGCAACAAGGACAGATGAAACTTGAAGGGCTAAAAGGTAGCCACTTTTTAAGTTTCTGGCATGTTTTTTCTGGGAATGGCACAAAGCATCTCAAACTTTAAAACCCAGAGTTTCCCTTAGTTTTTATGTTCTGCACTGATGGTTTGAGAACACATAGTTTGGGGATTTTACCTTTACCAGTCAACCCAAAAGAAAATAGAGCATGGATACTTGCTACAGGGCTTTTGCTTGTTTCATTGGAAAAAATTACCTATTTTGCTTGGTTTCTTGGCTAAAGACTTGTCTTCACATGACTATGTAATGGCATGATTTAAACATATATTTTCCACTGAAGTTGATAATCTTTAGTATGATCTCACTAGCATCAGATCTTATCCTGATGACAGATGGGAAACTGAGAACCATGGGCCTTCTTTCCAACTCTGGATGGTAACACTTGATTTGCTCAATAGATAACCCCAGGCAGTTCCATAAGATGCATCAGGGCCCAAGAAATCTCAAGGCTATTTTTAAAATGGTGGAAATTTTAAAGCAATGGTGGATATTTTAAAGCAATGTGTGTTTCTTTGTTTTGTCTGTCATCAGCTTCTTTTTTTTCTTTTTTTTTTTTCAATAGTTAAAAGAATATGGGAAAGTAAATTTTTCTTTTAGTTTTACATCATTTTACTCCAGAAGCTGGAGCTTTTTAAGTGTTGCAAGATCTGCAAGAAGTGCAGGAGGGAAGCCCTGGGTGATCCCTATGTAAAATAGGAACTATGGCAGTTATCTGCATGTGGAAGTTTGGGCTGAGGTGTGGAAAGTAAAGAAGGTGTTTGTATGCGTAGGTGAGTTTTGTATCAGGCTTTCACTTTTTTTAAGATACTTCTGATTCTTCCACGTATAATTTGCTTTTGAAATGCAAAGCTTTTCAGGTGCTATAAGGAGGGTTAATCTTGTTTTACCTTGGCCACTGGAGTTTAGCAACTTTGTGTAGTCTCAGTGAAGAAAGATTCAAAGCATCGATGGCAGTGAGACAGATAAGTCCCTTGGGATATGTGTGTGTGTGTCTCTCCATTGACTGCATGATACCTGTCTGAGATTTGACACCAGATTCTACTTGTCTGAAAAGTGAAATGACCTTCACCTTAAGGTCCTTTGGAAGCCTGAGCTGATACTGGTCTTGCTTATTTGGGGATCTCCATGTGCCAGCTGGAGATCCTTCAGGAGAGCCGAAGCAAAGCTTTTACCTTGTCCTCTCCTTCCTCAGGAGAACTAATGCCAAAACTCATTGAGCAGAGGTGCTTCAGTGGACATCTCCTGAAGCTGGCAGCAATGCACACTGGGAATCTAATCAGGTGCTTTGGACAGACTGGGAAGTGAAGGCTTCTTGACTACTTCCTCCTGAGGAAAAGGCTTAGATCTAATAGGTCTAATTATGTTACTTTTCTGTTTTATGGTTATGTCTGTTTGTTTAAAAAGTCAGTAATCCTTTTATACCAGTCCTGTAATGATTATTTAATGTCTGGCTGTTTGTGAAGCCTGCTGAGCTGTGTGAAGGGAGGATGCTTCGCTGTAGAGAATCCACACAGTTCCTCCACAAGACAGCAAGCTGGGCTCAAGAGCCTTGAGTGGAGGCCTTAATTGGACAGCCTTGAACACACAGTGTTCATTTTGTGCTTCATTTTCCCACCTACCGAATGAAAATAATGGTAGTTCTCTGCTTTGTAAACTGCTGCGAAACATAGGTCTGTCTCTTGTCTATATGCTGCCAGAGGACTGTTCTACAAGGATAAATATTAACCATCTCAGGCTTGGTTAGCAGACACCTTGCTAGTGGCCAGTGGGGCCCTCAGCTCCATAGGAGTGGTGACGCTTGTTGGCAGCAGGCAGCTTGGTGAGCGTCACACTCTGCACAGGTCTCCCTACACTGGCCAAGCAGCTTTGCTCCCATTGCTGATATTTTCTAACCTCTTCCTCTGCAGAGCCCCCGAAATCATCCTTGGTTTACCGTTTTGTGAAGCAATCGATATGTGGTCTTTGGGATGTGTCATTGCAGAGCTGTTCTTGGGCTGGCCGTTGTACCCAGGAGCATCAGAGTACGATCAGGTGGGTACAGATACTGCCCTGGGTGCTGATGCATGCGTGGGTGTTTTTCTTCCCTCCTCTTGTCAGAGTGAACAGATGCGAACTACTTCTGGTTTCCTAACAGGGGATACATGTTTCTTAACCTCCCAAGTCAACTTTTTGATTATCCATCTGGGGTATTTAGTATAGGTGACCAGTTTGCTGTTTGGTATGCTGACTTTTAAGACCTCACTGCCTAAGTGAAATCTTAATCCAAAGTCAATGCTGCCATTGACTGTAGAGCTCTATACTTGTCTCTTCTCCCTGAGCAGAGCAGCCACCCTTTCTCTGCTGTAGCAGCAAGCATTGAATAAAGGTTTATTTGTTAGAAGAAACTGCACCATCTCTACTGCATTTCATAATCTTGTTTAACAAGGGTACATATTAAAAGCAATGGCAAGAAGGAGAACCTTCACAGTGGTGTAGGTTTCCAGTTAATGTAATGCTTGTCTCCCTATAGACTTTCATGCTCCTTTTTTAGTCTTAAAACTGATAGCTCAGTTGCTGTTAGAGCCAGAGCTGCAGAGCTTTCCTCCTATATTCTTCTTTGGGGTGATGTTAGCTTCCTGCACATGTTGTCTGAAAAGGGTCTTTTTTTCTTTTAGAAATTTAAAAAAAAAAATCCAACCAAGAAACACAAGCAGGGTAATAGATAAGTTTTTCATATATGAAAATGATTCTTTTACTCTTCTTTTGTAATTAGTATTTTTTTGTCAGAGCTTTAAAGATGGAATTTGGCAGGGGGAAATAACTGGCAGTGAAGAGCAGGCCCATTACTGACCCCAGAGGAACTAAGATGTAGTTGAAAAACTTAGAATCATTTGAAAATCAGATACCAGGCATAGATTTCTTTCTCCTCACCCCACAAAAGCTGTAAAACCAGACTTCTGAAAAAGAAATTGTCATACATCCCTGCCCAGATTCACTGCCTAGCACAAAACTTCCCCCAGTGACTTACCATGAGGGCTCCTGGGGAGCTGGGAAAGGGACAGGGACTGATCCTGGCCCCTCACTACAGCCCAAGTCACCCTGCAGCGCCGTAGTCAGGATTCTGATGCTTCTCAGGTGCATGAGCTCTGATGGACCTGAGAAGCTACAGAGCTAAACAAGCTTGCTTACTGAATTAGGTCATGAGTACTTGGAATTCTTTGAAACCATGGCTGCTTTTTATGCCTTTACAATTTATTTTGTTTACCCCTCTCTGTCTGTTCTCTCTCTGTTAGAGTAGATTACTATTTTAAGTAATTTTGAAGTTTGCAGAGATTTTGTAGATAAAAACAGATGTCGGGAGATGCCAAAGTTAAGGTTTCATGTGTCACCCCAGGCACGTGTGAGATCAATCACTAATTGTGTAATCACAGACCCTTTCTCCTTTGAATAAATAATGTCTGAGATTTTGGAAACACACGTGTAGCATCTTACAGTTGTGTGAGTGCCAGCGAGGTCACATTCATGGACGTAACCTAAATAACAAATGAAGCCATGTAGGCAATAGACATGAATTGCTTTACATACCATGAAATTGTCAGTTCATTTGAGTGTATATTTCATCCAGGTTCAAAGATAGTCACTTCATAGTCTTCTGTTTTGAAATTCAAACTGCTCCTAGGAAAGGCTGTGCCCTCAGTTGAGGGAAAAATCAGCAAAAGTTAAGAGCGCAAATATCAAATTGTTGAAATTACCTCCCAGAGGGGAGAGCAAGACATAAAAAAGTGCAAAGCGGTGAAACACCCCATTGAAATATCTGTGTAGGCCTTCCTCTGTGACCTCTCAAAACCTGGGGGCTTTCCTTCCTTTTCTGTAGGCTTCATGGGAGTGTACTGCGAGGGTGAGTTTCCAGTGATGTACATGATGAATGGATGGCTGCCATACAGGAATTCTCCTTCCTCTCATTCTTTGCACTGGGTTGTGGTTGCCTTTTTTTCTTTTTTTCGTGTGTGTGTGTGTGTGAAGTCTAACTATGTGCTACATTTTCTCTTTATTTCTTTGTTTTACTGTTTTGAGTGCCTTCTACCCTCCTTCAAGGAGGACCTCCAGAGATCTTCAGAGGATGAACAGTGACCTCTCATTCTTCTCTTACAGATTCGCTACATTTCACAGACACAAGGCTTACCAGCAGAGTATTTGTTAAGTGCAGGGACAAAGACTACAAGGTTTTTCAACAGGGATACAGACTCACCATATCCTTTGTGGAGGCTGAAGGTAGGAAGATGTTCCCTTGTTTCTTTTACCTTGCAGTTGTTTGTTGGAAATACAGAGACATTCAGGTCATTTCAGAGTTTAGATCTCTGCTTTTTGCAGTGCAGCACAGACATTGGGGTGGGTATAGCCCAAGGTAAAACTGCCAGCCCTGAAAGCTGCAAGCCCTTAGCAGCCCTGCTGCTGCAGCCCTTAGCTCACCTGCTTGGCACTGCTTTGTGGAAAATGTAAGTCTGGAATTGACTTGGAAATCTCCCTCTAAGTATTCAATGAATTGATAAGCAGTTTAAATGAAACACGCTTGGAGCAAACTTTGCTCTAATATCTAACATGAAAAAAACAAAAGCAATCATTAGCATTCTGACAGTCAAAAATGCCAGTAACAAAAGTGAACCCTGAATCTCTTGTGTTTGTCTACGTTAAGTTTCCATGGGGAGAGGCCAGTGGGCTTCTGGATGTTAGGATGGGATGCTGAGCCTCATGCTGGGGTGGGTGTAAGAGAAGTTTAGGATTCCCATCACAATTGGGAGGATCTTCTGAAGTGAAAGAGACAAACCACCTTGTGACACAAAAGGTGTCACACAGCCAGAGCAGGTGTGACATGTTATCTGGTCAGGCAAGAGAGACGCAGTGGTCTCTGACGAGGTCAGGATATGGCACAAGCTGCAAGAGTTCTGGTCAATGCCTGTCTCCTGTTTTGAGCAGACACCAGATGATCATGAGGCAGAGACGGGGATTAAGTCAAAGGAAGCAAGAAAGTATATTTTCAACTGTTTGGATGATATGGCACAGGTAAGAGCATTGGTGAGTAGCCGACTGCTTTATGTGCTTTTGGGCCACACTAACAAAGGGAATCTAACATGTTTTCTCTCTGTGTTCTGTTCTTGTGCCAGCTGCTAAGAATACCAGAATTAGACTTACCAAATAAGTTAATGATGTGCTGCTTTGTAGCAGAAAATGCACACAGGGAAACGTGGGCTTAATGTGCTGTAGTAAAGCAGCCTTGGAAAATTACTAAGTCTCATCTCTGACTCTTGAAATTAGGTGTTTTCATTTGTCTCCCCAGTGCTGCTCTGCACAACCACTATCAAGTCACTTCTCTGTGCTTTCATATTTCCTTTTCTAAAATGGTGACACTGGAAATAATCACTGTGGCCACAGAAGAGCATGCTCTCTGAGAAATGTGGCTGTCTAAGGGAGCAGAGAGTACTAATTCAGTGTCAATTCCATATGGGTGTGAAAGTTAATTCCAGCATAATGACTCCTGCAACTGGAGTTTGTGCTACCAAAGCCTAGATATCATAGCATTCGCAAGCAAGCTTGCAAAAATTGATAACTTTATATGTGGACAAAATAACAGAAAGGGTTCTTCTTCCTGGCACCTGACACGTGAATGGGATGTCTCCCATAAACCTACTGACAAATTTTATTTATTATATATATCTTATTTGCTCACAGGACACATAAAGTATCTGATAGCACAGTCCTTTATATGATAAATATACTGATTATCAGAGCTTGCCCATTACCACATGGAAGCTGTTCATCTTCAGTGGAGGGTGACTAAGTGTTTCATTAGCCATTGACCCAAGTGAGCTGAATACTTAACAGTCTGTCTAGAGATCTGCCATGCACAAGCCAGATGACTAGCCACCGAAGAGTCTGCCGTGTGACTCCAGCAGCTACCTCTTTAGACAGGGAGGCTTGCAGGGCACTTGCTCCAACAAGAAGTAAACACGGTTTGCTGGTGACCTGACCATCTGCTCTTTGCCTTTAGCAGTCACCCTTGTCCTTTCTCCTTTAGGTGAACATGACAACAGATTTGGAAGGAAGTGATATGTTGGTGGAAAAGGCGGACCGGCGGGAGTTTATAGATCTGTTAAAGAAGATGTTGACAATAGATGCAGATAAAAGAATAACACCCATTGAAACTCTGAACCACCCTTTTGTCACCATGACGCACTTGCTTGATTTTCCTCACAGTACACAGTACGTGGCTTTTGTTTCTCTTGGGCTTTGAATTGAGGGGCAAGGAGGAAAGGTGGTTGTGGTAGAGACCAATTGTCTCTGAGGGGCATTATTAAGATACTTATGGCTTTAAGTTTTAATCTTTCTGGTTAAAAAAATAGGGTTGCCAACTCTTAAGATTGCAAGAATTGTGTTACAAGTGCTTGGTGTTTAAAACACTGCAGAGTGTGCTACATTCATTATGTAAATATTCAATAATTACATATGTTTGCATTAAAATGCAGAAGAAAATATGCAATTAGTGCTGAAAGTATATCTGAAAGTAATGAAGTCCTGATTGTTACTGCAGTAATCAACCTTGTCTGCAGCAGGGAGAAGTTTCCTCCCAGAACCTTCTTATCTTGCATGGGTCAGTTTGGGGCTATTTTCTTTTTAAGGAAAGAGGGTTTTTTTGCAGCAGGCTGGTTTACAGGCACAGGCCACGGATTTTCAGTTTTCAGCTTTGTTGTTGCTCTGTATAACCTTAAACACCTCTGCTGACCCATTTGTGGAATGGAGATGGCCTCCACTGCCCGATAGAGAGGTGTAGAAGCATCATGCCTTCTCCTAAGGCTGCATCATGGAGCACAGCATATGAAATGCAGGAAACCTGCACCCAGCATATTGCTCTTGTCCCATGGGCAGTTAATATAAGGCTAGGCTTCTCAGGTGCAAGTGAAGGCAGACACATAGTTGGAGTTTTGCAAAGCCTTCAGGACGCATAACTTTGAACATCCTGCTCTACAGCACTTTGCAGGTCAAGGTGCTTTTCCAGGCTTCACCTCACCAGGAGAAAGGTTACTGGCACAGCACTGTACTTCTGGGTGTCATGCACCTGGGTGTTTACAGGCTGCAAGGAGCTCAAGTACAAAAATAAAGGGGACTGCTTAAAAAGACATGGAGTATGTTTGGGTGCTGCAGACCAACAATTACTGTATGTCACCTCTCCTGCCCATATGGGTGTTCTTACCTGTGGTATTTCAAATTTGTTTAAGGTAGTTTTCCCTCTGTGAAGGATCTGTATCTGCCTTTTTGTTATATTTATCACAAGAAGGTAGCGAGTGCACGATCTGTGTAGACACAGACTTACCCTGCACAGACATCTTTGAACATCGTTGTATGAAAGTAAATAGTAAGTGATAAATGTAATGAGAACAATATGGGACATTGTTTTGGTAAGCAGAAGGTAAGTTTCATATAAAAAACGTTCATAAATTTTAAAAAGACAGTATTTTCTAACAGTGTTAGTATCATATTCTTAAGTCTTTTGATTTGCAGTGGTGGCTCTTACTGTGCAACAGCCAGTTGGTGCAGGATTGGAAAGAGCTGTGACGTAACACGTTGCCCTTGGAAATCTTTCTGCTAACACAACATACCATAATCACATCTTCATTTCTGAAGTACTTGCTTGTGGCTGCTCAGGCAAAAGCCCCAGAAAGGTTGAAAGTATCTGAGGCCAATAGCAGTGAGAATTTTACCTGAATAAAAAATTCAGCACTGAGTCCCTGAATACTAAAGGCTGTGCCAGCCGGGTGCATAACCCCACACAGCCCCTCTGTGTTGGAAGCAGTGATTGGTAAAGAGAGCAATAAGCTGTAACCAGCGTGGCAAGTTGATGGGAATTTTGTCTGTGATTGCCTGTGGTTTTGAGAATAGAAACTTCAAAGCCTCTAGAGGTGCAGGGAGTTGTAATCTCTCTTGAAAGTAAATCAGGCAGCAGAGAAAGTGAGAATATATAGAAGATGTAGCTTCTGTAAGGAATATCTCCACTTGTGGAGTGCTTCTGAGAGGCTACAGGTTTGAGCAGCCCAAGAGGGGCTGTTCTACTTACTTCCAAGTAAAGAGCAAAGCAAGTTTAGCTCTCCATTTCATCTATTTAGCTGCTTGGCTCTTAAATTGTTTGTACTCAGTCATTCTGTCTGTTTTGCTCTATCCCTGCCTTCATTTTTTTTTCCACTTTTTTTAAAGTAGAGAGAAATGAGTACATTACATTAGTAGTTTATATAAAACCATCTAGTAACACACCCAGTTTGCCACATATACTCTTTCCATTCTTTCTGATTTTTGTAGGGACAGTTATATTCATACTTGACTGGAAAAAAATGTAATCCAATTGTCTTTTGTAATTATTCAATAAGTGTTTGATTTTTCTGAATGTTCTGTGACTTCCAGGTCTTTCATAGTTCTTTAAATGAACTCAGATAATGTGCAGCTCTGCACAGTGACCTGAGCCTGTCTTGTCTGCAGGTGTTATGGCACAGATCCAGTTTTCATTATATTACCTGTAGGAAAAAAACCAAGATGGCCATGTGAGTAAGAGACAAGATAGGAAGAGGACCTAGATCTTTTTATCCCTGACCAACCCAAGGGATCATATGAGCTTGTTCCTTTTGAAGGAACAATATGTTTCTTAAAATAATGTGAGGATGTGTTTACCTCCCCTACCTCTAAAAACTTGGATTGTTACAAAAGAAATAATGCATATAGATTATTTTTTTTACAGCTAAATGTGAGTTTCATTGCTTGGATTTTCTATTTTTTTGGGTTGGGATAATGGAAATAAAATAAATGCTTATATACTTTTTTTCAAGCTATGTTTCAGTCTTTGAGGTAACATTTGTAAAAACAATTATTATGGATGAATTGTGTAAAACCTGTATTGGTCTTCAGACCTTGGAAAAATCTGATTTTATTAAAAGTACAGTTTTGTGTAAGATAGCTATGTTGTTATTTCTCAAGCCTCTGTATGCTTTGGTATCCCAATTATAAAAATGAAATACCAGCAGTTTCATCTATCAGACACTTAGAGTGCTCTAGCAAAGTAGAGAGTATTTTTTATCCCCCCTTTAATATCCCCCCTTTACTGGGGATACAAAATATGATACTTCTCAAGATTTCCATTGCTGTATCAGTAACATCTAAAGGAATATCTGTATAGAGGAAGAAGCTGTAAACTTTCCCCCTAAATATCCATTTCTCAGTCTGAGATAACCTCAGTACCTGATTCCCTTGGGATGTTGATGAATCTGATTTGGCATAATTTTTGCAATATTAATTGTCCCATTGACTGCAAGAGGGCAGCTCGTGTACTTTAAGATAAGCATCTGTGGAAGTATTTAGTTGGACAGGGGCAATGTTTTAACTGCTAACTCAGCACACAAGGATCTACTTTTTAAAGGGAACGACTGAGAATTTTCAGGTGTCTCTGTGACCAAGAACAGTACAAGTCTTCTTGCAAAAGACTTGAAAAACTACCTTTATTTAGACTTCTACTGAGGCAGAAAGCATGAGTTGTCTTTTCCTCTCGGGTTCAATCATCATAAAAAAAAACCCCAGTATCTATCTATCTTTCTTGCTGTCAGTGTCTTTCAGTCTTAAAATAGCCACTTGGTAGTTCTTGCCACCTAAAGAGCAACTAATTGCTTGCTTTTGCTTTTTCGTGACATATATTGCTATTCTCAGACCCATGGGAGCACTCGGGAGTCCCAGAGCAACTGCTCTCTTGACAGGCATTTGGTCCCCCTTCAGCACAGGGTTAATCTGACTCCCACAGGTTAAGAGAGACCTGCATAAACTAGCAAAGGGCTTCAAGAGACCAGGAAGATGCTAAGCTTGTTGCAGGGCCACTATGATGAACTGTTCTTAACTATGCTGATCAGTTGGTTGATTTTCTGCCTCTTCCCTGTCCCTGCTTTCCTTACACAGTGTCAAGTCCTGCTTCCAGAACATGGAGATTTGCAAGCGGCGGGTGAACATGTATGACACAGTGAACCAGAGCAAGACACCATTCATCACTCATGTAGCCCCAAGTACATCGACCAATTTGACCATGACTTTTAACAACCAGCTGAACACAGTCCACAACCAGGTAAGGGCATCAATCAGAAGTAGCCAGTGCTTGAAACATTTCCATCAGTAGGGTATAGGATATGAAAAGCAAAGTGGCATCCCATTTCACATGCCTGCAAAACAGATGGTACTTTTTCTTTTTCTCCTCCTGTTCTTCCTCGTTCTCGTCTTCAGGCAAGCAGTAATATTCTGACTATCTTGTGCAACAGTGAAATGTTGCCCTCATTGTTTATGTTGTTGTTGGGGTTGATAAATCCTGCTTACTTGGAAAGTTGCTATGGGGAAAAGCTCATTAGTCCCTTAATGCAGCAAGCAGGACTGCACTCCCCAGGTCAGGCAGAAGTAATTGTGATCTTACAGCACCTCATCAAATTGGTGCTGAAGTAAAAATAATTTAAACCCTTCTGTAACAGACACAGCACTGTAACCAGTCAATGGGTAGGAAGAGTTTAGTGGTAATGTTTATTCTTGCTTCTCATTGGTTTTACTCCAGGTGTCACATTTAATATGGGGAACCTGTGCACGTACACCTGCTCCAAACACATTTGCACTGTACATTGGTGTTCTCTGGCTTTGTAAGCATGTTTTGGACTCTTGTATTAGTTTTACATGACCCAGTGCTGGGGGGATGCTGAGTTGACAGATTTTATGTTACTAGCAGGCTAGGTTGTATATTGTGGTACTGGATTACAACAGCAAGAGGAAACTCCAGGGACAGCACTCTAGAAGACTAAAGCTCAAGAAACTTTTAAACCTTTTGGGAACAGGTTGCTCACTCCAGAGATTCATTCCAGGTGGCATTGCAAGAATGGTGCTTGGAAAGCAAGGCAGCTAAAGGAGTCTGTGTAGATGTACAGGGTGTTCCTGTGTCACTCAGAAAACCAGACTTCATGACTCAGTTCTCAACACGTGATCATAGAAGGTCTTTTGGAACAATTTATTAAGCAGATGCGGACAGACACAGGTCATGTCTTGTTGTGATAGGGTGTTAGTTACAAACACTGGTTCCCTTCCTTGGCTTTTTGAGTTGCTGACTATAGGAATGCATGCTGCAGGGCAGAGACACCATTTGTACTATAGTTGAAAGCAGGAAATGCAGACTTGCTTTCATTTCGTTTCCTGATGGTTAGTGAAGTTGTCTGGAGAGATCTGTGTAATCTCTGAATTCTCATAAAGAGTGTGGGTTGTGAGCAGAACCAGTCTTTCCAGTGTTCCTAGAAGAAATGGTATCAACATTTCCAGGAAAGGTGTTTTAATTTGAACAAGCTCTAAAACTTTCCCCATTCTCTTCAACATACCACTCATCTTGGCTCTCTTTCCTGTCTCTGCATAATATCTGGGGATTGCCTCCTTCCAGTCAAGACTCCTGAGATTAGGTGTGTGGGAGCTGTCAAGGTTGCTGCTCGGTGTGTTGCACAGGGGAAGAGACTTCACTTCTCTGCTTCTGCACAGAGAAGGGAGGAATAGGACGAAGTATTTTGCTATCACATCCCTCATGGTTATGGTTGTGGCTGTGGCAGGGATAGTATGGGTACCCTTCTCAGATCCAGTGGCAACCAGGGCATCACTAAATGCCTAGCCTCCTACCTCTGGCAGCCTTAATCAAAGCCTCATCCTGGGTTCATAAGTTCACCAGGAGACACTGTCATCTGACCTAACTCCAGCAGTGATGCTGGTGTGTTTGGATGGAGGGGAAAGATGAGCTCTGGTCTGGTGGAGCCTAGCTGCCTAGGCATGAATGCTAAGGACATATTTTTATAGAGGTGGTGCTGTTTAGGGGTCATTTACCTACAACTGTTACATACTCAGTCCAAATAAAAAACAAGTCACCCTCAGATCTCTAGATGTTTTGCAGAACACTGGGCTGATTTATATGGCTTCTCAACATCCCTTGATGGTGTTTCTGCTCTAAGAGATTTGAAAGTCAAGCCAAGTGAAGTTTGGACTTTGAAAATCCTATCTCCTGTTATGCCTTCTCATTCCTTTGATTTCAAAACATAATTCACAGATCATGTGCAGTCTTAGATACAAGGAAGGGGTGAAACATGACTCCATTCTCAGGATGAAGCTTCACAGGCTATGGAGGTGCTGAGTTTCTTTTACCTAAGAAATAGGAGCTTATTCTGGAGCTAAGCACATGATGAGAGAACAGCATGATTTGGGAATAGCAGCATTTTCTGATCCCACCTTGCTCATGCTGGAAATCAGAGCCAGTTGGGCAATAAGTGGGGCTCCAGTCCTGCTTTGGAGAATGTGCAATGTCTCTGAGCAGTGGGCAGCAGTGCCATGTGGCCAGAGGTCCCATGGCTTGGTACAGGTGTGGTAATTCAGGTAGATTGTGCTCCTTTCCCCATCACTGCCCTTGCCTCTGTGCTCCTCAGTGTCCTGTTCTACCCTTTTTTTATTTCAGTTTACTGGTTCTTGTTTATTTTTTCTTTGCTTTCTCTTACACTATTTTACTTTTTTTGTTTTATTTTTTGGATTTTGTTTCTTTCAGCGTACCCATCTCCCTCATTTTTTTGTTTGTTTTTGTTTAATTCCCCTCATTCCTTTAGACCACCAACCTGGCTCCCACCTCCTCCAGTGCCACTATTTCCTTAGCCAACCCTGAGGTCTCCATACTAAATTACCAATCTGCACTCTACCAGCCCTCAGCGGCGTCTATGGCTGCGGTTGCCCAGCGGAGCATGCCCCTGCAGACAGGAACAGCTCAGATCTGTGCCCGGCCTGACCCCTTCCAGCAAGCTCTCATCGTCTGCCCACCAGGCTTCCAAGGTAAGCAGCCTCACAAGGTCTTGGCCAGTCACTGCTCCCTCCCTGCTGCTCTTTCACCTGGCTGTTGTTGCAAACAGGCTTCCTTAGTGCAGATCATATGGTAGAAAATTTGCCAGCCTAGTAAATCAGAGCAATGAGGTTGTTGCAGATGGACATGTTTGCAGCAGCAGAAGATATTGCAGGTACCTCCAACACTGCGAGTTGGAGGTGGCTGGTCTAAAACAATGGGGCAGACACTGAGAAGAGACAAGGGGACAATATGTGATATTTGTCGTTCTTTGCCCTGAACAGAGTTGGAGGCTCTTCTATCTCACTTTGGTAAATGTGCAAACTTTCCCTCACAACAATGATAAGTCAATACCTAAATAATGAGCTCATAACTTCTCAGTGACTCAGTTGCTAAAAGGGGAGACTCAGGAGGCTAATGCAGCAGGGAGTGTGGTGTGGGTGGAGATGAGGGTGTGCCCCATAACAGATGCTTGTGCCCATTTATCGGTACAGTTCCTTTAGCTCCAGCCCCACTGCAAACACCTCTGCCTGTGTATACCGGTGGCAGGTACCTTTGTCAGACAGCTTGGGTGATAATCAGATTTAGCCATTTGTCCTTCTCTTGATTTCACATGCTGTAGCAATTGGAAAAAGCTAGCCTGGTATCTGTAGGAAGGCTTCTAAATAGGCCTTGGTTCAGCTGGTGCAAGTCATGCTCTTCATTTCTACAAGCCTGTCTGTATGACAGTCTCTAGGTGCTTGTTAAATGTTCTGCAAGATTATCAAAGCTCCTTTGAACTAGAGGAGTTTAGTTAGACCCTTCTTCATAGTTAAAATGCATCTCGAGGGTTTGACTTCAGAAATGCATTGCTAGAATATGTAAGTGAACATCTTCCGCTTGCTGTGCTGAGAAAGCTTTAAAGCACAGGAGGTAGTGCAGGGTGTGCCAGGCACTAAGGTGGTGGAGCGGGAGGCTTTCTTCAGCTCAGCTAGGCTAATCCATGGCTGAGTCAGCAGTGATTGGAGTTTGGGATGTGCTACATTGCACATTCAAATCAGAGCCTTTCCAATAAGTCTTGAGAAGCTGTGCAAGAGAAAACCACCTATGCCTACCAAGGGATACAGAGTTCAAGACTCCCGTCCCACTTTGGTCTAAAGAGAGCATTCTCACATAGCAATGGATTTTGGCCCACAAGGACAATTTTCTATTGTCAAACCAGAGAATATAGCAGAAGAGAAGCCATTCCCTCCTGTCTCTTCTCCCTGTACACATTGTATTGAGTTTTTTCCCACACATTCAAGGTACCCTAAAAATATGAACTCAATTGCTTAACATCTTTGAAAATGTCTTCTGCACCCTTATACATGTATTATGTTTATGAACATTTGGTGGACAACTTTGTGCTGGGGTAGAATGTGTGGGATATCTGGGAGCCCAATTTTTCAGAGGGTCTGAACACCACTGTTTAATTGGATATCAGCAAGTGCCTTTAGGCACCTCTGGAAACCAGACTACTGTTCCTAGCAGTGCTGTTGGTGGCTGATGTTGTACCTTCTGTGCTGGTGGAACAGGGTTACAAGCCTCCCCTTCAAAGCATGCTGGGTATTCAGTTCGGATGGAGAATGCAGTTCCCATTGTCACTCAGGCTCCTGGGGCCCAACCTCTCCAGATCCAGCCAGGACTCCTCGCACAGGTAAGGGGCTCTGAAGACACCAAGGTCAGCAGGTATTTTCTGTGTTGTTTAGCTTTTGGAAGCTGAGGAGAGTAGCTTTCTCTTGAGGGCCTCCTGTGGTGTCATTCAGAGACTGGGGTGGCTATGCAGGAGTCTCCAGCTTTCTCCAAAACTGCTGAACCTCCCTCAGTTCATTGTTTAGCTCAAAGGCTATGCTAGAGTTGCAAAAGTCTCTGTAAAGACCTTCTTTCCTTCTGATTCTCCACTGGAATCAGTGGAAAGCCTCAGGGGAAGCTCTTGTCAGGCCTCTGCTTAGGAGGAGCCAGAAATAACCTTACTGCATCCTCCTGAACTTGCAGTTTAATGGTAGTTTCTGTCCAGGAGATGTGCTGGTGAATTGTGCGCTGCCAATAGATATCTTTCATGCTTTAAATTTCACCCTTCTCTTTATGAGCTGCCTCTGTGCTCTTATGTTATAGGAGAGCTGTAGGGAGCCAAGACAAGGCCCCCA
>VYZU01045792.1:0-15390 GCA_013401355.1 Ceyx cyanopectus | reverse complement strand
TCTGTGATTCTGTGATCTAATGAATGATTTCAAGAAGCTCAAGCATCTTTTCCCCAGAGGATGATAAAACATGAAGCTATTGTTTTCTCAGTGGATCCCTAATGGGGATCAGCATCCCTAATGGACAACTATAATCAGAGTATCTGGGTTAGCTCCAGAGGAGGAATGGTGCTGGACAGACCTTCATTCCCTGCTTCACAGAGGTGAGGCTCCTCATCTGCCCACATATCAACCTCAGCATTGAAAGCAGCTCTTCTTCCAGTGGTCATGACTGACAGCTCTGATTCACAGCATAAATCACTACCTGAATTGCCTAAGGTGCAAAACCCTGAGAAAAAAATCATAAAGAAAACTTTAAAGAGCCCCCAAAGAGTTTCCATTTCACTTCTTATCCAGGAGATCCTCTTAAGAAACAATCTTTTTGTGTAAGGACTTAACCTTTCCTTGGGTACTTGGTTTTAGTCTTCTCTAGGGTATATTTTTTTCATTCTCAGGGATTCTGTATGTGCTTATTGTTAATAAAAGCTAGATTTATTGTGTTCTGTAATGGAAAAAAATATCAAGTGTCAGAATATGGAAAGAAAATGCTGTATTTTCCTGCCTGTCTTTCCTAATAAAATTCCTTATAAAAACTGCAAAGCAATGATATTTTTAATATATGCCAACTCTATTACAGATATATGATAGTTTTGACAGCTGTGCAATATCTTACATTAGTTTTACAGTATTTATTAAAGTACTGGGAACAGCTAGGAAATCTCTAGTCAATAGGACAAAAAGAAATGGACTAAACAGGAGCAGTCAGCTTAGGACACACAGCTCCTCACCTTCTGGCTGGCCTTTCCAGCAACCTCAACATTTCCCTGCTTGCAACCTTATTCCCCAGCTGAGATTGTCAGGGGAGGATGTAACCAGGGGTTTGTTTTTCTGATGACAAGATAACTGCTCAGCATCTAGACTAATGAAGAGAAAATCCCTTTCAAGGGCTCATCTTCCAGAGTATTTAGATAGGACAAAAGACTTGAGGCTTACTGAAAGAAACCCAGACCTGGAAGGCAAGGAGGACAGCAGAGCAAAGACCTATGATGAGAATGTAAATACTTTTGGCATCAAGCTCTTCATTTTTCCTCTGCATGCCCATAAAGCTCTTCATTTATCCTCTGCATGCCCCTCTTGGGGAATTTCTACTCACAGTCTGTAGTCCAAAGGGAAGCCCTGGAGCAAACATTCTTTAACAATGGTGAAGCAAATATAATCAGGGTGCCTGTAGGGGAGCAGGCATCGACCCTCAGCCATCCCAAGCCTTTTCCCATTAGTTTGGATTATGTCAGAGATGGTGGCAGACAGCAGCTCCTAGCACGGGGGAGGGGGGAAACCCTTCCCAGGGAATGGGGAAGGCTCAGCCCATGGTACCCACCTAAGGGAGCTCTGCAGAGCTAGCTAGGACCCTGCAGTACCTTTATCAGAGGTGATGAGCATTTGAATACTTAGCCTAATAGATCGTTAAATCCCAGCTGTCTTCCATGTACATTAGCCAATAACTAATTACTTTAGACTTCTGTGCTGTGAATATTCAGCTTGCAGAGTGTGTCTGCACCTGGCTAACAGTGCCCAAGTAAACTGACTCCTAAAAAAAAAAAAAGACTGTAGCAAAGGACACAGAAGACAAAACCCAAAATTAACCTACTAAGTGAATTTGGAGATGTCAGTCACTAAAGGGGTTGGAAATGCCAGATTAAAGGCTGTCCCCAAACCCTTAATTCCATATTCATTATGTCAGGTTTTTGTTCTACCATTCTAGCCTATTTTTCAACTGTAATCCTGTGACTCATCCATTGAACAGGATGCTCAGGGAATAAGGCAGCTATTCAAGAGTTATTTTAATCCTCATTAAGTGGTGAATGGCCCTGTTCTTTAGTATCCCACGCCATCCAAATCCTGCACTGATTATGGAACTGTTATTTTCCATGCAGGCTTTCCTCTAGTGCTCAGCTAAGCCTCACAAAAAGCTTCCAGACTCCCCTTGCAGGTAAGGTGGGGTCTGTCAGCCCCAGATTTAAGCTGAGCCAGAGAGCAATTGTAGTTGCATCTGCAAGGTTTTATTACTTTTGAGGAACAGCCTGGAACATGCAGGTCAGACTTTTCAGAACACACGGGAGGTTTTTAATAGGATTTTGCAGGCATAAATCAGATGCTAATTAATCACAGCACTTTTGTGGGGAAGGTAAGGCAGGTGCAACTGCTCCTGGTTTTCACCTGGGGAAAATGATGAAGGCAGGTGGAATCACTTTGCTGTGGCCACACAGCAACACAAGGACTGGAAATCCTCCTCCTGGTCCAGTTCAATCCCAGGTTTGTTGGTCTCCATCACAACCCTTCTGGCCACAGCATCAGAGGAGAATCTGCCTGAGTGTGGCTGCAGCAGCTCCCTGGTGCTCCACACTTGGGAAAACGATGTTGCAGGTGTTTGAAACTTAAGGAATGCGAAACCAAAGTGACTTTGAAAGCCTCTGAGAAAATTACTGGCTCAGCTTCCTCCAGGTCTTTCCCATGAGGCAGACCCTCCTGTTTCAACCCCATCAGCAGAGCCTCCCAGGAGGGCCCCAGCATCCTCCAGCAGAAGCTCCTCTCCTGCCCAGCCCACTCTGTGCCCCCCTCAGCAGAAGCACCAAGGGCAGCTGGAGCTGTCACCACCAGTTGAATGAATGCTCTGTGTTGTGCTGGCACAGCAAGGTCAGGAAGGAGGCTGGTGTTTCTCCACCTGGAGCAGCCACAAACTTGTCAGCAGGATTTGCACTGGGGACTTGGCTGCAGGAACTCCCTGGCAGTGTCAGGAGAATGTGGTTCACCTGGATGCCAGTCAAGTGCTTGCCATGCCCACCTCCTGGAGCTGTCATTTGCTGCCTCATGCTCCTCACATCTTGGGACTGCTACAAGCCTTCTTCACTACACAGCAGTGACTCACACCCAGAGCTACCCTGGCCAAGAAAGGCTCAATACAGAGATTTTTCTTTGGAAAACAGCCATCAGGAAACTAAAAATCTGTAGGATTTACCACTTCACAGGAAGCTTTGACTCAGTCATTCACTACTTTTTGACCTCTTGTTTTAAAAGTCTTTCTAAACTGTAGGTACTTAGATTTCCAAGGAAAATTTCTTCTACCCAGAAAAGAAGTGGTGGAAAACAGAGCTCTGAATGAAGTACTTTACAGCAATAGGTATTGTTCATTCCTTGTTTTAAGGCTCTAAGACATGGAGGTTTTAAAGGAACTCTAAGAAATCAAGGAGGAGGTGAACACAGGGGGAAAACTCACACCTTGCATAGGGGACATGTGACCACCTCAGAAAACCAGCATGGCCAAAAAAACCAGGTAGAAAAGAATCCCTCTCACCCAAACATCTTAGCAAAAATGGGTAGTGAGAGTGTACAACAGGGCTTCAAGTTCCTCACAGAAGTGTGTCTCCTCTACTGAAGGGATGCACAGGCTCACACAGCCATTCACAGGGGATACTCTTCCTCCCACACACCCCTCACACCCAGTGATGCACAAGCAGTATGTAAATCACACCAGCTCATGGACTCCCTATGCACAAGCCTGTTTCTCCTTCACAGTGTGCTTGTGGAGAGATTCACTGACTATCCCAAAAACATCCATGGGCCAAACTGCAAAAACAAACCTGTCTGGAAGGGCTTGTATGAGGGAAACACAACTTTTGTTTGCAAAAGCTAAAAAGTACGTTGGTAAAGGAACAAAACCGTAAGAAGATTTCCCAATCTTGGCTAAAATGGTATTTTAAAACCCAGCACCATGACAGTGAAGATAAAGGTTACACAGAGCTCTAAAGAAGTACCTTTTGAAGCATCTTTGGAAAGTTTGTTTTCCTGATGAACAAATATTTTTTCCTCTGTGTAGACAATGGAGTACAAGGTCTATCAAAAAAAGCAGCTTTTTCTGATGTTAACAGAACCTTGCTGGACTCACCAGTGGGAGGCTCTGGAAAAGAGATATATCCTGCATGGCAATGTCTTCACAGCAATGCTTCTGCTTTTGGAAAGCAATAACTAGAAGGACCCCAACCCCCCAAATGGAAATGTTTGGTCTCATTTTTGATCTGCAGTTGAAAATCTCCCTATAGCATTTCATATTTTATTTGCTATGATTTTGTTTGGTTTTAATTTACTCAGTGCTGGCCTTTCCCACATATTTCAGCATAAATCAGGGAAAAAACCCAAACAAACCATGGTGAAATGAATAGAAGAAATCCAGAAAAACCAAGGACTTGATTGTGGGAGAGAAAGCTCCACATGGCTGGTGGCAAAGGACAAACTTAGCTGGTGTTGACAGTCAGTGCCTGGGATCCCCTCTGTGTTTGAGAACTTGGTGCTGACTTCCCAAACACAAAGTAATTAGATAAATATGGACTGGCGTTCTCAAAACTCCAACAGCTGAGCAGGCTGCATGACTAACATGAGACAGCAAAGCACAAAAAAGCATCTGGGGGAGCAGTCCTGGATGCTAACCTTTGGAAACACGTTTAGGATACGTGGATCACGGTGAAAACAGATGGGCAGAGCAGAACAAAATGTGTCCTTTAAAGGGCATTTCTGAAGATGGAGTTGATTTTAGAAAATAGAAATAAGTGTGGCTTTCTAAAGCAGGATTAGTTAAATGCAATCTTTTGTGGAACACAGCCAGCTCTTGCACGTTGGGAGAGGAGAGATAATTATGCTAATACCTTTGGAAGAAACACACGGTCGTTTTTAACCCCATGGTGTTGGCAGGAAGGAGAAGGAAAGGGAACACCAAGTCCTCCCCCTGTTTTTCCCTCTTTCATGATGGATAAAGAGAAACACAAAAGTGAGTATGAAATTACTGCACGAAGGGATCTCCAGTGGGTCTAGTGGGGCTGGTCTGTGCTGCCAATTGGAGAGCACAAGTCAAAGACCCTTTTCACAGCTCTACCTTAGGAAACAGCCAGGGGTGCCCAGCAGTCCCATCTTACTCTGTGCTGAAAAGCCATGGGGTTCATCAGCAAACTAAAAGTAGAAACCAATTTGCTTGTTACATTCCAAGCATAAAAGAAGCAAGAAAAAAAAAAAAAGTCTTCTTTGGATTCTTATGGAATCAAAAGGCTCAGAATTGCTGCTCATCCTGTCACCCAAGATGCCCAGAGATCACAGCAAGGATGAGCTGTCAGCCTCCAAGCAGAGTTCAGTAGGGCTCTTCCAGCCTCTGTTCTGCCTTAGGAGTGATAAATGTGTCATGTTCTAACCAACACGATGATCAAGATAAGCAAACTCTGGACTCAACACCTGATTTTAAACAGTTTTCAAGTCATAGAGATCCACGTTATCTGCCAGCAAGGGTGTCTGGACAGAGGAACATGGGTTTTCTCTTTCTAGTATCCAACCTTCTGCTAAGGGCCAGGAACAAGAACATGTGTGCTGAGACTGCTTGAAGTTCATTTCACCCTTTTGCTAATTTTTGGCATTTTTTTTATTCTGAGATGCAGGACTTGTTTGCATGCTTGTTAATTGCTAAGCACGGTTATGGGCCAGTACTTTATAGACAACTAAGATCCAGATAAAATCTAACAGTGATCATATTCTTCATTTCAAGCACGTAATTGAAGCCACTAGCACTAATCAAGCACTTAAAATGAACCATGAACAAGAAGTGATTAATCAAGGCAAAAAGAAAGTGGCACTGTGTTAAGGGAGAACTAAAAGCCCTATTTTAATCCTTCTCAAGTCCTAGCAGCCATCCAGCAGACAACTTTAAGCATCTGCTTAAGTCTAACTGAAGTCACATTAAACAGTAGCTTTCAAAACAGTACTTCTACAGAAATACCTGTCTGTGACTGTGTCAAAATCGATCTTTTTATTATTAATTACCTTTTCTGTTCTGGCAGTGTTTCTATTCCATCAGATTTGATGATGCAGAAGGTCTTTGAAGGAGCTGAAGACAGCAGTACTAACTCTGACCACCAGCAGTACTCTGTTCCTCATATGAAACACAGGCCCTTGGATATTTTATGCATTATTATTATTATTATTTTAATGTATATACATATTTAATTTAAAAGCCATTTTGCATAAGTTGTAATTAGAAATTTTCTACTTGGCCAATTCAAAACCAGATGAAATGATAAAACAGGGGCTTTTAGAATAATACGGTTTTTGTACGTTTGTAAGTCTCAGAGCAACTTAGATGCTGGGAAAATTGGACTACAAAAAAAAAGGTAATATCAAATGGGAAAATCTGGGTGTGCTTAGAACTTGATTTCTTTTTTTGGGGGGGGGGAAAGCAGGGTGGGGTGATCTCTCTGCATGTCTGGTATCTGCCTCACACGGATGTTAAATGCAGGAATCCTTTGCTGATTTCAGTGCAAACACATTGCATGGCATGTTGAACAGCCTCCANCAAAAGGCTCAGAATTGCTGCTCATCCTGTCACCCAAGATGCCCAGAGATCACAGCAAGGATGAGCTGTCAGCCTCCAAGCAGAGTTCAGTAGGGCTCTTCCAGCCTCTGTTCTGCCTTAGGAGTGATAAATGTGTCATGTTCTAACCAACACGATGATCAAGATAAGCAAACTCTGGACTCAACACCTGATTTTAAACAGTTTTCAAGTCATAGAGATCCACGTTATCTGCCAGCAAGGGTGTCTGGACAGAGGAACATGGGTTTTCTCTTTCTAGTATCCAACCTTCTGCTAAGGGCCAGGAACAAGAACATGTGTGCTGAGACTGCTTGAAGTTCATTTCACCCTTTTGCTAATTTTTGGCATTTTTTTTATTCTGAGATGCAGGACTTGTTTGCATGCTTGTTAATTGCTAAGCACGGTTATGGGCCAGTACTTTATAGACAACTAAGATCCAGATAAAATCTAACAGTGATCATATTCTTCATTTCAAGCACGTAATTGAAGCCACTAGCACTAATCAAGCACTTAAAATGAACCATGAACAAGAAGTGATTAATCAAGGCAAAAAGAAAGTGGCACTGTGTTAAGGGAGAACTAAAAGCCCTATTTTAATCCTTCTCAAGTCCTAGCAGCCATCCAGCAGACAACTTTAAGCATCTGCTTAAGTCTAACTGAAGTCACATTAAACAGTAGCTTTCAAAACAGTACTTCTACAGAAATACCTGTCTGTGACTGTGTCAAAATCGATCTTTTTATTATTAATTACCTTTTCTGTTCTGGCAGTGTTTCTATTCCATCAGATTTGATGATGCAGAAGGTCTTTGAAGGAGCTGAAGACAGCAGTACTAACTCTGACCACCAGCAGTACTCTGTTCCTCATATGAAACACAGGCCCTTGGATATTTTATGCATTATTATTATTATTATTTTAATGTATATACATATTTAATTTAAAAGCCATTTTGCATAAGTTGTAATTAGAAATTTTCTACTTGGCCAATTCAAAACCAGATGAAATGATAAAACAGGGGCTTTTAGAATAATACGGTTTTTGTACGTTTGTAAGTCTCAGAGCAACTTAGATGCTGGGAAAATTGGACTACAAAAAAAAAGGTAATATCAAATGGGAAAATCTGGGTGTGCTTAGAACTTGATTTCTTTTTTTGGGGGGGGGGAAAGCAGGGTGGGGTGATCTCTCTGCATGTCTGGTATCTGCCTCACACGGATGTTAAATGCAGGAATCCTTTGCTGATTTCAGTGCAAACACATTGCATGGCATGTTGAACAGCCTCCAAGTCATTAATCTGTCTGTACTGACAGGAGCTTACAGTATTTAGCACATATTTTGGGTTGCTTTAGCAGGTCTTATTTTGGGAAATCCTAACTGTGATAACTACTGAACATCTTTAAAACTAACACCACTTGTGGCATCCTGGTACCTCCTTCCACAGGGAATAGGCATCCCCTGGAACAAATGTTTGTGTGTCCAATTGTCCCCTTTTAGCAGAAGTTTAGTATTTTCTCATAAATCTATAACACCCCAGGTTCATGAATCACTTGATTAGGTAGGAATTTCATCTGTCTTTTCCTTAGGGGGAGATCACTGTTTTTTTTGTAAGGAAGAGGCAGCAACACCATTTTGCACCTCCAAGGTCCTGAAGGCAAAAGGCAAAGAACATCAACATTTATTTATTTTGAACCTGTGGTTTCCAATCCAACCTCAGATTTATTTTCAGATTTCACCCGTGGTTTCTTTAACGCTTGTGGTTGGCAAAACTGAAACTCCCTTGATAACTTTTGCAATATTTGCTACCTTTCTGTATTGAAACCTGGCAATATGGCACAGTATAATATTTATAGCAGTATGAACTACTCTCCTGCAGGTAAAACAAATTTCTATTTATTTACTTACTCACTGACTTCTATAGGAATATTTATGTTAGCAAATTTGATGTGCAACTAGAACATTGGTTTTTTTCTTGTTTGGGTTTTTTTTTGTGTGTTTTATTTCTGTGTCAAGCTCATCAAGGTCGAGCAAAGCAGTTCTGTGGTCATGTCAATTGGATGTAAATGGGTGATGCTACAGCAGGAGGTGTTGCTCCCTCCTCAGCCATGTGATTCTCCTGCCTTAGTGTACATAGGATCTTGCAGAAAAGTCTCTCTACTTTCTGTGGATTCAGGTGACTGGGGTGCTGTGCTACATCATTTAATGCTGATCCCATGTGAAGCTGATAGGTGAACAAAACTTCCATAAGCATGTGAGATGTGTCTTCAGAGTAAAGATGCAGCAAGTTCAGGGTTGAACTGCAGTGAAAGCACAATGGTCTGGATCTCATGGGCAGACATTTGGTATGATATTTACACTGCAGCTGTGGCTGTGTCTCCTGTGCTGCTCTGGACTCCTTTCAAGGTCCACAGAGACAATGTGGGTCCATGCTGCTTCTTACCCCAGATCCAAAACAGATCACCAAGTCAAGCTGTAGATATGTGGACATCATCCTTCTGCTGTTAAATCTGAAGGGCCCCCAGAGCTTGGGGGAAATCCCTTAGTTGTTTTTCAGACTGAGAAACTGGGAGAAGGAAGGGGAGAAGTTCCCTGGATAGCAAAATGGTTCTTACAGGATACAGAAATAGTAAGCAGGACATTTTCCCAATGCAGAGAAGGTCCTTTTTCTTCTCCCTTTTCCCTGTTTTACTCTCCATCTGCTTTCCCCTTCAGTGTTGTGGTGAAGTTGCTGTCCAGATGGTGCTGACACACTGCAGTGTATGGAGTCCAGATGCAAAGCATGTCCCCTGAGGAAGGTGACTCTCTTTGCACCAAGAGATGAGCTGCAAAACTTACTGGGGAAGCACTTCTAAAAGAGGAGACCTAGCTCCTGGGAAGCCAGGGAGGGGCAACCTGAGCAGGAGGTCATGTCTAAAAATCCCTATCATAGAATCATAGATATTAGGGGTTGAAAGGGACCTAGAAGATCATCTAGTCCAACCCCCCTGAGCAGGATCACCTAGACCAAGTCACCCAGGAACAGATCCAGGCGGGTCTTAAGTGTCTCCAGAGATGGAGACTTCACAACCCCCCTGGGCAGCCTGTTCCAGAGCTCTGGCACCCTCACTGAGAAAAAGTTCTTCCTTGTGTTAAGCCTAAACCTCTTGTGCTCCAACTTGCACCCATTGCCTCTCGTCCTGTCATTGGACGACATTGAGAAAAGTCTGGCTCCATCCTCTCTACACTCACCCTTAACATATTTATAAACATTAATGAGGTCTCCCCTCAGTCTCCTCTTCTCCAGGCTAAAGAGCCCCAACTCTCTCAGCCTCTCCTCATAAGGGAGATGCTCCACTCCCCTAATCATCTTGGTGGCCCTGCGTTGGACTCTCTCCAGCAAATCTCTATCTTTTTTGAACTGGGGTGTCCAAAACTGGACACAGTACTCAAGGTGGGGTCTCACCAGTGCAGAGTAGAGGGGGAGGAGAACCTCTCTTGACCTACTGGCCACACTTCTCTTAATGCATCCCAGGATGCCATTGGCCTTCTTGGCCACACGGGCACATTGTTGGCTCATGGTCACCCCCCTGTCCACCAGGACCCCCAGGTCTCTTTCTCCAGAGCTGCTCTCTAGTACATTAGCCCCCAGCCTGGACTGATACATGGAGTTGTTGTGTCCCAGATGCAGCACCTTACACTTGCTCTTATTAAATTGCATTAAATTTCTCCCTGACCAGCTCTCCAGTCTGTCCAGGTCTCTCTATGTCCAGGTCTTTCTATGCAGAACCTACAGTTATTCTGAAACAATTCCAAAGACCTGGAGCCAAACACTTGGTTATTTCTCCTGGACAGACCAAACAATTGCAGGGAATGAAAGCCATGAGTGGGTGAAGCTATTCCTGGGGAAAAATGTGGGGTGGTCAATGTAAGCAGTAAGAGGAGAAGATCTCTTGGTCACATTTCTTTATAAAACATTGAAAACCAGTGTGCTGGTGGCCCTTGTCCAACTAGTATCTCCAGGAGACAACTGGCTTCCTCACACCTTGTGGTTTAAGGCAATTTGGTGCTCTCAAAAAAAGCATTTTGTACATGAAGACAGCAAACTGCTCAGTGCCAGCCAGCCAAGCCTGATTAAATAAACTAACAGCTAAATGGGAGACAACTTTCTTCCTTGCAGATTCCTTTCCCAGTTTCTTTTCTGGAGGGTTTTCCTTTGCAGGAAGAGCTGTTATTTCTCCAAAATCAGAGTGGGGAAATTCTGCCAACCACAAGGACAGCCTCATTTCATATGAACATTTTACAATTCCATACATGGGTTTTCCTTCTTTGAACACTCATTTTGTTTATCACCATATCTATTTATCCTGATTTCTCTTACCCAGATCACTTCCAGTTGCAGTTTGAAAGGTAGGAAAATGAATTTTACTGGTGAAATGCAGTTCCTTGGAGAAATACTTGGAGAGAAGGGCTGAGATATAAAGGGTGAGATGTGCTACAGCAAATCATGTCTGCATTTTGTATGTGAAAATGAGTGAAACACAGCAGCTGGGGGGTGGGGGGAAGGTTAATGTGGATTTTCTGTGCCTGATAGTGGTGGCACTGATAGCTCTTTTCCCTTCTACAGTCCTTCATGCTGAGTGAGGGTGTGGAGAACTAAACCAGACTGAGGCACTGATCAAACAAAACCTCTTTTTCAAAGCTGGATCAGACCCATCTGATGGCTGAGCACAGGAGTGTGCTGACACTGGGTAAAGGGCAGGAAAGGTAAGGCTGAAGCTGCACTAAGCACTGAAAACCCACCAAGTGAGAGTGTAGGGAGGATGGAGCCAGACTCTGCTCAGGGCCATCCAGTGACAGGACAAGAGGCAATGGGAGTCAGTTGGAGTACAAGAGGTTGAGGGGAAACACAAGGAAAAACTTGTTCCCAGTGAGGGTGCCAGAGGCTGGCAGGGGCTGCCCAGGGAGGTTGTGGAGTCTCCTGCTCTGGAGACATTCCAGTCCCCCCTGGATCTGTTCCTGGGTGACTTGGTCTAGGTGCCCCTGCTCTGGCAGGGGGGTTGGACTAGATGACCTTCTAGGTCCCTTCACCCCCCTGGCATCTGTGATTCTGTGAGACTGAAATCTAGCTGTGACTAATAGACTGTCCTCAAGAATGGGTGCACTTTATGCTACTGGTGATCATAAATACAAATATTTCATCTGTGGTCCTGTTTCATGGACCCTGGGTCAGGATGTCGAGACAGCTAATGGCAGTTTGTGGTGCAAAGTGATTCTAATCCAGCTGCAGGTGCACAGCAAAGAAATGCCCATTAGAGGGCAAGCTCCTCTCTGACATGTGATGACTCCAGCCCTGTGCCCATCTCCATAGCTTGGGGCATGTGTCTGCAGCAAACACACTTGGCAGCACCATGCACTGGGTGTGGCAGAAAAAGAAATTAATTCTTCCCAGGTTGATACAGCAGTGAACATTTGGAGAGAAGTGTAAAATCAGCATCCTTGAAGGGAAGGGGCTGCCTCAGATCTGAGCCAACAGCTGTTACAGGGGAGAGGAGCAGGGCTCTGAGACCCACTCCCCATCTGCTCAGTGTTTTCTGTGCAGGGTTTCAGCTGAGTTACAGTGGCTGAAAGAAACTTCTATGCAAACACATGGGGTCCAAGAGGTACTGTCAGCTCTCCTCTGTAAGGACCCTGCAAAGACACTGCCACCAGGAGCCCTACAGACCCTTCTTCTAGGTGACGTCTTCCATGGGCCATCTGCCATCAGACCAGTGCATTTACCATGCTCAGACCTGGGCTGGGCTGCCACTTTGCCGAGCCATTTCTGCTTGATTCTCCCAAGGCTACTTGTCATCTAGAAAACGCAGAAGGCTTTGCAAGCAAATCACTCCCCTTAGCTCAGCCACAGGGCTACAAGCCCTGGGAAGTCTGTGGAGGGCTCCAGTGGTGGGATGCACTGGACACAGATGTCTCCTAGTTGTTCTCAAGCAGAGCACTCCACGTTGTTATCTTCTCTGCTGTACCCCAAAAGCCAAGACGGTGCCCTGGCAGGCTGCAGAGAAGTGGACAGGTATCTCTGAGGACAACCCTCACCACATTCACTAGCCCTAAAATGCCCTCGGGGGAAAGGCACCAGGTGATGCTTTCATCTGCATTTGAAAGAGAAAACCCTGCACCCCGGTAAGCAGCGCAATTCCTAAGGGCTAATGTGATCGCTTTGCATTTTCCATCAGGGAAAGTTCATTGAAAGTCTGACATCATCTCTCCCTCCTCCTCCCAGATCTTCCCCAGGAGGGATGCTGTGAGGGATGCCTGCAGTCCTGACATCCAGGAATGAGAGTCCTCCGGTGCCCGTCCCTCCAAAGCACTGGGGCTGTGCCAAAGCCTCGGATTTTCCATCCTACCCAAGAAGGACTTTGCACCACTGCTGCCTGAGCTGGCAGTGTGAGCAGAGACTCAGAGAAAACCTTCTGCCTGGAGTCACTGGCCAGAGCAAAGGGGGTCCTTGAACATGTGTTGTTTACACAGGGTGGTCCTGGATCCCTTTAGGTTGCCCTCCAGGTTGACCCCTGTGTGCTCTGCAATCTGGCTGCACTGTTGTTTTGCACAGGCTGGGGAAAAAAAAAAAAAGGATTTTCTAAGATTTTCTCTGCATCCACAGACTTTGTAGCTTCTCCTTCTTCTTGCTTAAAATGTCACTGAGTTTCCTTGCAGTTTAATATTTCCATCAGGCTTTCTCTGAATGGCTCTGATGGTGACTCACTGTGATTTGGGAATCTCTCTTCCAGTCTCCACCTGCACACAAGCAGCTAATAAGGTTCACTGTTTTCATTTTCCCTGCTCTTTCTGCTGCTCTCAACTTTGCCAGAAGCCTGAGACCTGTCAGTGTTTCCCTGATCCCACCAACCACTGAGAGCAGGCAGAAGGGCTGCAGGAGAAGATGAGAACTGGGGGAACACCCCTTTGCAACCATCCTCTTGGCATCCTCTATGTCAACAGATCCTCATACTTGTTGTCAGTATAATTTATTTTCTTTTCTTTTTTTTTTTTTTAATTCACCTAACTTTTGTCTCCACATCTTCTGGATTTTACATAGATTTGGGTAAAAGAACTAAAGATTTACATTTTTCCCTTTTAATCTTAACAAATGTCTCTTGTCCCAAGGAGCAATGAGGCAGGAACAGATACAAGATCAAACAGATCTGGACTGATCCCAGGAGTTGGAATGGACTAATTCCAACTCCTGGGCTGGAAATTAGCAGGAGGTCCTGAACAAGCCACCTAGTGAGGTTCTGAAACCCTCCAAGAGGAAAAGAGGTGAGAAAAGTGATGCCTTTAAAGTGGGAGATGGCAGAAGGTAAGAGCCAGTTGCCTGTGATGGCCTCAGTGACATCCCTGACCATCATAGTATGTGATGGGTTGGAAGGGACCTAGAATGATCATCTAGTCCAACCCCCCTGCCAGAGCAGGGGCATCTAGACCTAGTCACCCAGGAACAGATCCAGGCGGGTTTGGAATGTCTCCAGAGAATCCTTTTGAGACTGGGACAGAGAAGTGTCGTGGGGACTCATCCCCTGGCACACCACTGGGTACAGGGCAGCCCCTGGNATGCAAAGGCTGGGTCTGGCAGGAATAAAATGGGTGATGAAAACACCATCCTTTGGTTGAAACTCTCCCTCTCAGGAGCACAGCACAGCTCGTCAAGGTTCCATGGCCAGAGGCTTAGCCACGTTAGCATGGTGGGAGCTGACAAACAGGGAGTCAACATGGCATCTTACAGAGAATTTTAGCACACTTGCAAAAAAATATTGCTTTAAATCTTTAACACCCGCCACCAAAAACCCAGCTGTTCTGGGGTGGAACACTGCAGCCCTTGAACAATTCAGACATTGCTAAAAATGGGTGAGTTCCACTAACCATGAGGAAGGTTTGCTCCAGGACACAACTGCTGAGATGTCTGTGCAGGTGGCAACTCCCTAGGCCCTTGGGAGACAGGAGCATGACATGGACTAAGACGAGCATTTGCAAGTCACACCATGAATGATGCCTGAGATAAGAACTCCTCATGTGGGAACATAACCTGGGTATGTAAGAAGGTGTGGAAGATTTCCTCTCCAGTCTTTCTCTCTCCTCTTTCCTCTCCTACTTTCCTTTCTTTCCCACTTTGCAAAGAGCTCCTTTCTCTGGTGTAACCTGGATTGCAGGGGATGGGAAGAAAAGCAGAGCAGCAAGGTTGCAGGCCAGTGTATGGGCTGAGCTGTGCCCTGGGCCATGGTGGTAGCTGTCAGGATTCATCCCTTCTCCTCCATCATCTCCCCACGCCTCTGTCATGAGAAGCAGAGGGACAGATGATGGCATGGAGCTGCACCAGTGCTTGGGGCAAAATCTGCCTTTTCTAGGGAGGTCTGGCTGTTGTCCTGGGCAAGGCTGAGCTGTAAGAGGCTGAGCTGCAGGATGGAGTGGAAAGAGGTTAGGGAGCAACCCTTTGTTTGGGGACAACCAAGTGAGATGGATCACTCTCCCTGAAGCCCCAGATCTCCCCTTCCACATATTACTTAGAGATCAGTTGTCCCCAGTGAACTCTGCATTTCAGAGTCCTGTGGCAATTCCCATCTGTCCACCACAGACTTGTCCTGCTTCTGCCTGTCTCTCTCTAGTCATTTGGGAATTAAAAGCCTTTTTCACACTTTAAACACTGCAGTCTAAAGAGTTGCATCTCCTGATTGCCACTGCCCAGGCAGGTTCTGCTCACAAACAACTACCCATCCCACCTTCCCACCCCTGCCAACTACTCTGCCCTGCTTCAGGGGTGGAGGGAGGACAGTTCATGCAGAGCACAGAGACATCAGTATTGCAAAGCTGCTAATGCAATCTCATCATGAACTCTCTCTGATGCTCTGCTGTGAAGCCCCCCTGTGAGATGAATCATTAGGAAACCAGAGAGGACTCTGCAGGGTTCAGGGCTGGCAGCAGACACCAG
>VYZU01045775.1:0-19643 GCA_013401355.1 Ceyx cyanopectus | reverse complement strand
TATATTTATATATTTATATATGTGTATATATGTATAAATATATATATATATATATATATATGTTAGGAGGAACTGGGTATTCTCAGCCACAAATAGAAAGCCACTTGTCCCTGTGTTAAGGATTCAAAGGTTTCACTCAACATGTCACCCAGAGCTGGTCTCACATCAGAGCTCCCCTCAGCTACAGCAGAAGTCCCAACCTGCCCTGGAAAGTCTCTTTCACTACCAGCTTTCTCAGATATTTCAGCACTGAAGTCCCTTATCTCAGGCAGCATCTCCTACTCTGGCTTTTCTCTGTCACTGCATTCAGATTTCTGTCTACGTTTGGCTTTCTTTCTCCACAACACCTCTACAAATCTTTTACTAAACATCTTAATTGATAAAATCCTTGTCTAGACACCCACTGTTTGTCATATGCAGAATGGAAACATCCTCTCTTCAGTCTTAACATCTTCATATTCCTCCAAGAGCTGGGACAAAGGCAATCTCTCCCAAGTTTATCACTGTGACATTGCAACCGTCTACAGGTGCCTCCTTTTTTAGCGCATACATCAGGTTTTTATCTCCCTCCTTTACAGCTCCTTATGATCTCTTCTCTACTATTTTCCTTTCAGTATCTAGAGGACAATTCCACTTTGTACTTTCTACCTGCCTCCATTAGAATTTTGTTTTTTAAGTGTCCTAAATTTTTCTCCCATGCTGCTTTTGTATGTGGGCCTTCTCTAAAAACTCTCGGAATGAACGCAGCTTTTAAAAATTGCTTTTTAAGTCTCTTTTTCCCCGTTGGCTGAGTGCATATGGGGACCACTGCTGACCACACCACCCAACAAACCCTGCAGCTTGCTGAGCTCACTGGCCAAAACACCCCACAACGCAGGGAAAACGTGAGGGAAGTGAAGTAACAGATAAATAAACGTGGGGAAAAGAGAGGAGGGGATGGAACACGGGTAAAGAAGAGCTCCCTAGACCTATGGGGTGCTCCCGGGGCACGCGAGTCCAGCGAGCACACTGATGAGGGACAGAACGTGTCCCTCATCTTGTGACCTGAGAGGGGAACCAGAACAGGCAGAATGCCTTAAAATTCCAGACAGATCTAGAAGGAAGGAGAAGAACACGACCTGTATTCCCCTGGAGGTATCCACCCTATAATAACTGACCCACTGTCGACGGGTCGACTCCAGACTGCTCTGCGGGGCATGGCGTGGGCAGAGCTCTGACACGGAAGGACAGACAGACACCACTGCCCATGGAGGGACAGACAGACACCATTCTGCCCATGAAGGGAGGGACAGACAGACACCACTCTGCCCATGGAGGGAGGGACAAACAGACACCATTCTGCCCATGAAGGGAGGGATAGACAGACACCACTCTGCCCATGGAGGGACAAACAGACACCATTCTGCCCATGAAGGGAGGGATAGACAGACACCACTCTGCCCATGGAGGGACAGACAGACACCATTCTGCCCATGAAGGGAGGGACAGACAGACACCACTCTGCCCATGGAGGGACAGACAGACACCATTCTGCCCATGAAGGGAGGGACAGACAGACACCACTCTGCCCATGGAGGGACAGACAGACACCATTCTGCCCATGAAGGGAGGGACAGACAGACACCACTCTGCCCATGGAGGGACAGACAGACACCATTCTGCCCATGAAGGGAGGGACAGACAGACACCACTCTGCCCATGGAGGGACAGACAGACACCATTCTGCCCATGAAGGGAGGGACAGACAGACACCACTCTGCCCATGGAGGGACAGACAGACACCGTTCTGACCATGGAGGGACAGACAGACAATGTTCTGCCCATGAAGGGAGGGACAGACAGACACCATTCTGCCTACGGAGGGACAAACAAACACCATTCTGCCCATGGAGGGACAGAGAGACACCATTCTGCCCATGGAGGGAGGGACAGACAGACACCACTCTGCCCATGGAGGGACAGACAGACACCGTTCTGACCATGGAGGGACAGACAGACAATGTTCTGCCCATGAAGGGAGGGACAGACAGACACCATTCTGCCTACGGAGGGACAAACAAACACCATTCTGCCCATGGAGGGACAGAGAGACACCGTTCTGCCCATGGAGGGAGGGACAGACAGACACCACTCTGCCCATGGAGGGACAGACAGACACCGTTCTGCCCGAGGACCAGAGATGCCCGAGATGTCCCCGGGGCAGGGACAGGGCTCCACACACATCCAAGCTGCTGCATCATGGCCGTATCACGGGAGGCAGCTTCAGAACTTCTGAACATGATTAGAGAGGAAAAAAAAGAGATTGGAAAATGGGGTCCTCATGTTCATTATGAGAAAAGTAGTGCTTGAAATAAAGTCCCAAATATGTTTTGTAGCTGCCTTAGATATAACCATTATTAGCAGCCTTAAGAGGTGCAAGAAATTTCTATAACTGAAAATGTAACAAAGGAACAGGGTACTTGGGGAGAACAGTAGAAAAATCAAGCCTTTTTTTTTTTCCCCTCTAATATATTTTAAAGGTATACATTTCTTGCGATTTAAATTTACCACCAAACCTCCCAGCTTCTCCCCCAGTGTACCAATTCAGAGCTACTTAGAAGGAAAAAAAGAAGAGAAAAAGGAAAATCATTAAACAACCCCCCAAAAAGAGGGCTCAATGAGGTCTCATTTCGTCGTAATGAGCTCCAATTTAACATGATCATTATTTCTGACATTAAAGGCCTGTGAATAGTGTCACATGCCCAGAAGCTATTTTTTTTTACCCTCTAATGCCAGAAATAACAAGCTGCAGTTAAGGGACAGTGAATCAGGGTCTGTAAAATTACATTAAAATAGGAATTTCACTACTGATAGAATGACTCTTATGTAGGCAGCCTTTCTGCGGCGCGCGGTGACCGGACACGGGGCCGGTACCTGCCAAACCCCGCACGGCAGCAGCCCCCCCGTGATAAATGGGGGGGAGCAGCACAAGTTCTCCCCCTTCTCCCTGCCAGCGTGGTGGGAACGTGCAGACCCAGCCACGCTTCTCAGGACAGAGCCCACCCGGCTCAGAGCCTCTCCGGAGGCAGCAGATGCTCGGGAAAACAACACAAAGAACAAAAGCAACACCACCCAGGTCTTATTTCTCCACTAATAAACATCTAGATCCCAGCAACATGAAGGTTAAGGGCTCTACTCTGCAGCCAACACTCCATCAAGCCGTCAGCTCCTCAGAACAACACCATTCAAAACCAGCTCCCCAGCTGCCAAAGTCTGCTGACCTTCCCTGTGTTTTCTGCTTTCTACTGCAGCACCATGAGAACGCGATGAGAACCTGAAGAACCAAGAGATCTGTGGCCATGCCCTGGCTCTACACGATGGGGTGAAAGCATCTCATGTCAGTCTGTCTGTCTTCCCTGCTAGCTCCTCCAGCAATTCATTCCGTGAAATGTTGGCTTTTTAAACTTCTATTACAAATTAACATCTAATTGCCAAAGCTTATTTTCCCTTTTCTGTAAATATGACTTTCATATTTTCTTTTTTTTTCCTAAACTTTTTTTGGGGGACTCTAGTACTTTCCATCACTTCACACCCCAGAGCTTATCAATTTCTTTAATGCAGCGACAGGTTTGCAACGATTAACTTCCACTGACTGTGCTCTGTCACCTCCAACTTATTCATGTGCCTGCTCATTCCATTCATAATACCCTTTTTTTTCCACAACAGAAACAAAGTTTACTGCTCTGAAATTGCTGGCACCTCCCAAGAGCCTTCAAGAACTGCAGTGGCACTGGGAGCTCCAGTGCTGGGCAATTCCAAGCACACCTTGCACAACACAGAGTTGGATATTTTGAATTTCAGTTCATTAACTCTTGTCCTGACAATGAGCTGCAGTTGTTTTCATCCATGTGTTTTAAATCCTTCTCCTGATGTTTTAATTTGAGACAGTTTTTCATACCTATTCTCACTGAAAAGCTTCTAAGGGGTGACCTCTCATCACCCACACCAGTGCAGGGGTCACTGGGAGCCCCTCTGTGACCACCTCACTTGTGATAACTGCTCATTTCCAGCCCCAGACACCCAGCACCCCTCAGCCTTCCTGGCCACCTCTCTCATGCTGATGTCCGTGAGCAACTATTTGGTTTTATCTCCACGTTTCCAGTTCCTCACGAGTCCGTTCTCAGGGGGACATGACAACACTTGTGTTATTATTATTTTGTGGTTAATTGCCAAAACTCGGGGCTTTCTTTATTTTATCTTTTATTAAAATATTACTCAGTCTTTGTTTTTATTATTATTAACAATTTCCTTTGACATTATTTGGATTGCTATCATTCTGCTTAGAACATTTTAACCTGCTGGATACTTCCTTTTCTGAGACAAAAGATGAAACAAAATCCTGCATTTACATGTAGTTCTCAGAGTTGGACTTTACTGCAGTCAGTTTTTCACAGCCTTTTTTCTTATAAAATTGCTGTGCCATAGCTATCACCTGTGCTCTGCACTGCAAGAAAATAAAAATAATCAGCGGTGGTCTCTCCTTTCTGGGGTTCTAAGATGCTGGGTCAAGTGAAAGCCACTTAGGGTACCTAAAAACCACATTCTCTGCAATAGTGGGTTTCACAGTTGTCACCTCTGCATCAGAGCTCCAGAGCTCACCCACTGCTACCCGCAGGGACTCTCGTTAGCTGCACTTACTGATAGTTACAGTTACCTCAATTAATTCGACTGTTCCACCTCTGCATAGCTTTGCTCTTCATCAGCCTGTCTTGCTCCTACTGAACCCCTGGGTGTTTTCTGCTCACCTCCTTCCTACCCATCTCCAGGACCTGTTTGGACAATGATTTGGCGGTGATGCTGCAGAAGATCCCCCAAGTTTAGTGCCCAGCATTCGTGTAGTTAATTTACTACTCTTAAAGACTCAGCAGAGTTTGCCTCAACTCACTGGAGCCCTTTTAGCTCCGAGTAACCCGGGGTGACAAATGAAGGCTCTCTTGGCTGCTGGTTTGTTGGGGGTAATGAGACCCCTGCCAAGAGTCACCTCCAGCAGCATCAGCTCAGCCTTCGCCCCCCGGTGCAGGGAGCTCTGGGTGGATCAATCAGGTCCTTACAGGGAAGCCCTGTGGCCAGTGGCCGCAGGGGGGGATGAACCAGCACAGCAGTCCAAAGGAATCTTCCCTCAGAGGATCAGCCACGGTCTGGGCAGACACAGGGACTGATCTCCTCGTCCAGGGGCTGAGGCCTCAGGCTGGAGCACAGCCCTGGGGAGTGAGGGCATGAGAGATGCCAGCACCATAGGAGCGCTTCAAACACATGCTACAAGAGCAGGGTTAGGGTTAGAAGAACATCTCTCGTGAACACTCAGTGCTTTGACAAAACACTGCATATTTTCAAGCCTTGTCTTTTAGCTTGTTTTCTTGTTAGCACTGAAATGCACTTTCATAAGGGCGCCAGGGGGTTGAAGAGCTCGTTTGGGTGTATGGACGAGCTGTGAGCACAGAGTGGTGCAAAGGGAACCTCAACCACAGACACTCTTTGGGAAGACTTGACCAACTTTACTTCCTTCTATCAAACATACGTGGTGCCAAATTTCCACACACAAAGTATAGAGCCAAACATCAGGGCTTGGCTCCAGAGCTGGACAAAGCCTCCAGCTGACCACAGCTGCCACCTCACACTCCATGTGAAATATTGAGAGTTATGAGAACACACACTGCTTTTTAAGAAGACAAAGACACATGTGCACCCTCAGAAAACATGCTTGCATGCACCACATAAACCACATCTGCTCAGTGCCATTAACTGCACTTTATGATCTCTGGTCCATGAAGGCCTTGCTTATGTAAATTGGTGATGAACAGATCCTTCTGGGGGGTGTTTTTGTCTGAGATAGAGGCAGGTAAGGTGACCTCCAACTGAAACAAAGAAGTTCTCACATTAATGAATGACCCCAGCTCGCTCTCGTGTGCTCTTCTAAGGGCACAAGCACGTGCACGTGGATGCTGGGAGGGCGTGCGAGTCAGTACCAGGTATTTGCTTAATTGTGAATATGTGTTTTGGCCTGTGGAAGAGAGAGAGAGAGGGAGAGAGGCAGAAACGCACGCAGGGTGACGTGTGCTGGTGAAACCTGGGTGAGTGCAAGGCTGAAGGAGCTTTCAAGGAAAAAGGACCCAATTTGTATCTTCATCGATAATTGGTTTGTTTGTGTGGAGCGAGCAGGCGGAAAAGGCAGCGGGGAGAGTGATGGAGTGAAACAGCAAGGGCTGCGATTCCCTGCCTGATGACTTGGAGAGAAATTGTTAGTAACTGAGGTAGGTCCCAGAGGGGTTCATTAAGTGACTGGCCCTTCACAGTACCCTGCCACATCTGACCTGGAAACATTAACATGAGGCCAGTGCTACCACACGCAAGCACCAGCGTGTGAGCGCGCGCCTGCACGTGAGCGTGTGCAAGAGCTGGGCCTGCAGCACGTGGGGGCTGTGTGTGAAAATGCCCCCCCAGCCCGCTGGTGTGCCCGGCACGCCCTGGCACTGCTGGCACCAGCAGCCAAGATGGGAGAACTGGAGCAGGACGTTAAACCACGGACAGTGTCCGAGCCCCAGAGTGAAGGGCAGTGATGACTGGAGGAGACAGGCAACAGAAAATTACATTACAAATGAATATCTGCCAGGAAACCAGGTGACTGATGGGGCCAAGACAGGCAGGTAAAGGAGGAGTAGAAAAGAAAGGGAGCTTAGTGAAATTCCCCATTTTTCTGTCATTTAAACTGAGTATTTAAAAAACATCGGTCAGGCTTTGGTCTTGAGCAATACCTGGGACACCTGGAAGAATTTGGAACCATGGCTAGAAGATGTCCTGGCACCCATCTACCAGAGGTACCCAGAAGAAGCAAATGTTCAAGTCTGTGCCACTGAGCAGAGTTTACATTTGCACAGGCCAGTGGAAGAAGTGACAGTGGGAAGAGCACCAGGGGAATACAAAATATTATATAAATACAAAATATTATATAAATACTGCCTCAGTCACAGGTCACATCATACACAGGAAGGGAACACAGAGTCCTCCCCAGAGCACTCAATTTAACCTTTATTAACGGAAAGATTCCTACACAGGAGACCAAGTCACTTCCCAAAACTATGTTCACATCCTCCTTATGCATATACCCATCTCAAGACTTCCACAATCCACGTCTTTCTACATCCTTCATGTGCCTCCACTGGAATATAATGTCAGGATTTTAAGCAATACCGCTCAATCAAGAAGTATTTTTCAAGGCTTAACAGAAACTTAAAGGACCAAAGTAAAAAAAGTAGATTTTTCCAGGAGCTTTTACATGGCAAAAATCAAAGAGAAGCAAAGTGTGCTCCCAACAAACAGCTGGTTTCTGAGTGTCCTCTCCCCGAGCTGGCAGCCCTGAGCTCCCTGCAAGCCTCCTCACTGGGCTGCTCCACACACCATTCACCAGCACAGATCAGGAGAACTAGGACTCAGTCATCATATATTAGTATTTTTTAAAATAAAAACTGACTCCCAAGTTTTTTAGTCAATTAAACGCATCCGGCACATCATGTATGTGATGTAATGACAGCTGAAGACTAGAAATGCTTTTGATGCATTATTAACCATAAAAAAGGCATTAAATACCAAGCTTGAATGCCATAGGGATGCATATTTCAATAGAAATTATTTTTCAATATATGCTTAAAGTTTATTTTGGTAAACAGATGACTGTGGGCTGTCACAGATGGAGACAGATTTATGTTTATCTGGAGTCTTTTTGAAACGAAGGGAAATAGCTGGACTTGTTGAACACACGGAAGGAATATCATTCTTTCTCCCAGCTAAGAGGAGGTTGAGCAGTCGCTTGGAAGCTGCCCCAGTTTGGAATATTAATTTCAGGGTGACTGCTGGGAACACCACCAAGTAAATAAAATTGGGAAAAAAAAAAACAAACAAAACAAATTCTCCAAGCAGGAAGCAGTGGTAGAGAACCATGGAATTTCACTGCTTGATCTGAGGGTGTCACAGCCATACATTCATTGTCTGAATCTGCCAGCAGAGCCAGGCCAAAGTTCAAAAGTACAGTAACTGAAACTAATCTGGTTGCTCGAACATCCAATAATCCCTGGCAGAAACTTGGGGGTTTCTCATCCAGTGCTGCATTGCCAACATTTTAACCACCTATAGCCACAAACCAAAGCCACCCTCCCAGCCCTCACAGCTCCAAAAAACCACCCGCAGAGGAAGCCTGGCAGAAAATCTCTGCTCCTGGGCTCTGATTTGCAGGGTCAGAGCAGCTGAAGAGAGAAGAACCTGATGGAGGAAACCCATCCTGTCCCTGCTCGGCTGTGCATCACTTCCCTCATCGCCTGGTGAGCTCCTCAGGCTGAACACCCAGGCTGAAGGAATTATCTTCCAGTTTAGGACAACTCTAAAATTTCAGCATATCAGTGTTGGAGATTTCTTGCTGATATTCCAACTTCTTCACCTGCTCCCCTCTACATATGCATATATAAGTATCTGTATTATGATAACTGATCTCAGCCTGGTGCTGGGGTTCAGTGCCCATTGCTGTGCAGGGACATTAGGAAACTGAGGTCTGCAGGATCAACCTCTTTATGTTTAGATCTTCAAGCATTTGTAGACCGTTATCAAGCCTTCTTGTACTCATCTCTTTGCCAAGCTACACATATTTAGCTCTTTTAATCTTTCCTCATAAATCAATCCCCTCAGCCCCTTAATCCTTTTTGTTGCTCTTCTCTAATCTCCTTCTGGTTTGTCAATAGCTCTCGGGGCCGCGGTGTCCGGGACGGGCTCGATACCCGAGGTGCTGCTGCACGGCCAGCCCAGGGCTGCTCCTCCTGCCCTGGGAGGATGCTCTGAGCCTCACGGGGCACAGGACAGCCCTGGCATCCCCATGCTGCAACCCGCTGGCTCCAGACAGAGCCCTGGACACTGCACTCCTGACTGTGTGGTGATGGAGAGCGGGACGCGGAACACGCCCCACTGGCTACGTCTCCTAAACAGGTTTAATTTTCACCTACCTTTACCTCACTCTGCCTGCCTTCTCCTCTTGTTCTCAGGATCAAAACAGACAAAAGAAACGTTCTACCATTTCACTGCCCACTCTAGAGTGTGGAAAGCATCAGAGAAGCTTGCAGAACAAATGCTTCCACTGAAGCAGTTTCTCCTGACTCCGCGGCTCTGCAGCTACAGCAGAAAGAGGACTGCTTCTCCCTGCACCCCAACAAGGGTGCTGCTGCTGGCATCTCTCACCTGAGCACGTGGCAGGACAGGTGCAGACACCTCAAAACACTGCTCGCTTTCATGCACAATGTGCCCACGTTTAGGTGCAGAGTGCACCCAATCTTCCCCCTGCCAGCCCGAGCGCTCCCCTGGCACAGCCACCTGCTCTGCCAGGCACCCACCTGCCCCCGTGCCAACCTCTGGCACCACGAGGCAGGGCTCAGGGAGCCCCATGAGTGATGATTGTTATTTCAGCCCTGCAAGGGCCTTCTCCCATCGTGCAGCATGGGCGAGCTGGCAGCTCTGATCCGGGAGGGGTGTAAACTGTGGCTGTTTTCCCTACACACACCCCTTGTGTGATCAGAAATGCCGTTTCACCATTTCACTACCAAAGAACGTTGCAAGAAAAGGAAAATACAGGTTAAGCTGCCTTTAATCTTTAATTCATACACAAGGAACATATTGCACATGGCAAAGTATAAAGGAAGATCCAAAGTCAGCGGGTTATGCAGACTCTGCCAGACCCTCACTTTCAAAGAGACACAGCCTGGGGAATTACACAAATGGCCTTCCATTGCCCTCTTAGGTTCTTTTTATGGCAAAATGCTTTGCTTTTATCAATTCCTCCCCCTTCTACGAGTCCCAGAGGCTTAGGCAAAACAAAAGGCAGCTGCGCGGAACGCACCCTGCTCCCCTGAATGCAGTGGGAGCCTCGCTCCGCAGGAAAGCCACGGGCCGATGGAGAATGCTCTCTCGGAAAGTAAAACCCAGCCAGCGTGGACAATCTTTCTGCCTGGGTGAAGGAATCTGGCCTCGGCCACAAAATAAATAGTAATCAAAAAAAAAAAAAAAATTAAAGAAGAAAAAGAAGGGGGCTGCTCTTTTCAAGCCCCCGTAGGCACTGCTGCATTAAACTGTGTCAGGCTGGAACCGACGGAGGAGAACACGAGTCTATTGTTGGAGATGTCCATCAGAAAGACAACGATCCTGCAGCAGGACTCTCCCGGGGAGAGGACAGACCAGCAGGGGCCAGATTCTGCTGGGGGTAACAGAGCATCCCCAGCAGGGCTCACCCAGGCCCAGTGGAGGATGCCTGGGGAGGAACCTCACCAGGAGCTCCCAATGCCAAGCACCATCCCACCAGTGCCCAACAGAGCCACCCCCACCCCAGCTCAGGGCAGAGACCCTCACCCTAGTGTGGGACAGAGCCCCCCAGCTCAGGGCAGAGCCCCCACCCCAGCTCAGGGCAGAGACCCTCACCCTAGTGTGGGACAGAGCCCCCCAGCTCAGGGCAGAGCCCCCACCCCAGCTCAGGGCAGAGACCCTCACCCTAGTGTGGGACAGAGCCCCCCAGCTCAGGGCAGAGCCCCCACCCCAGCTCAGGGCAGAGACCCTCACCCTAGTGTGGGACAGAGCCCCCCAGCTCAGGGCAGAGCCCCCACCCCAGCTCAGGGCAGAGACCCTCACCCTAGCATGGGACAGAGCCCCCCAGCTCAGGGCAGAGCCCCCACCCCAGCTCAGGGCAGAGATCCTCACCCTAGCGTGGGACAGAGCACCACAGCTCAGGGCAGAGATCCCAACCCAGCTCAGGGCAGAGACCCCCACCCTAGTGTGGGACAGAGCAGCACAGCTCAGGGCAGAGATCCCACCCCATCTCAGGCCAGAACCCCCTGCCCCAGCTCCCCATCCGAAGCAGCCCCTGCCACGGGTCAGAAGCAGCCCCCACGAGGGACCCGGCCACCCTCCAGAGGCTTTGTCAGAGGCCTGCCTGCTGCTGGACAGATCCAGACAAACAAGCTTTTTGGGAGCAAAATGCCCAAAATAAGAGGTCTCACCATAGAAACAAAACTCTTAGAGCTTTCTAGAGTGAGTTTGTCAGTTTCAAATTTCAGAAATTATTTTTTTCCCCCCGTTAATTCCTTTCAGCAGAAAACATCACAATCTAAATTAAATCTGTTGACTTCTTTTCCAACAAAGGGAGATTTTATTCATAGCAAAGCAACATTTGGTTTGTGCCAATCCAAAACAAAGACAAGTCTCAAACAGCCGTTTTCGCCTGATTAATCCTAGTGCTAAAGATCCTCGCTCCAATTAAACAGAGCAAGATTCTTGCACGGCTTTTAAAAATTGAGACCAAGCTGCGTGTTGTGGGGAGGGAGGGAGGGATGGAAGGAAATCCTTTGGCTGTATTTAATCTACAGTTGTAGTTTGGGTTTACTTAGATTTGAAGAAATCGCTGTTGCTGCTTTTAAGAGTGAAAACTGAAAGAAAACAGGTATGATTTTTCATACCTAAAATATTTATTTCAAAATAAAACGGCTCTGTTTCGCCAGTGCTGACTAGCGGAGCTCAGTCGCTTGGCTTTCTACAAAATTATATTGGATTATTTCTCAGAACAGCATCAAGCAAGGACACAGAAGGCACACAGGAGAGATTAGCCAGCATCTCAGCCTGGAAACTCAATTTTTGTTCACCGAGCCATGTTTTAGATGGTACACCAACTCACATTTTCTGAGTACCGAAAAAAAAATAAATCCAGAAATCACTTAATTACCAAACAACCGCCCTGGAATAAAACCAAACAAAGGCAACTCACCCCAGCAGCAAAGCCAGACTGGGGGGCAGGCGCCGTGTGGCCCCTGGGTGCTGCTTTTCTCTGGGGCTCCTCCCGTGTCCTCTGAGCATCCCTGGCTGTGGCCACCCCACGGTGGGACACAGCTCAGTGCCCGGGACAGTGCCCCGTGAGCAGAGGACAGGATTACACCCTCTGTGAGCAGAGGGCACAGTTACACCCTCTGTGAGCACTTGCTGCCCTGGCTGCAGGGCTGGATGTCTGGGAAGAGGGGCTGCTACCCTCAGACCCGTTGCAGGAGAAGGTTCTTTTAGAATCACACAAAATTCAGCTGTTGCCAAATGAAATTAAGGAGGATTTTAGGAATGCCCCTGTTCCTTTTTCATTGCCAGATGCTCTTACTCGTGTGATTTTTGATGGCAGAGAGTGACAAAAGCCGCAATTGGCAGTGAAAGACACACAAGCCAATTAAGAAACAACCAAAATTTCCCTGCCTGCCACCTTTCAATCTTAACATGTCACTGACTCACACACAAAGCCCTGAATAAAGATTAAATCTGTACTAATTTCCACAAAATCAGATGCTTGCACAGGACGACTGAGGCACTACCTACGTGCTGACTCAGCTTGAAACCCCTGAGCCCTCGGTGCTCGCTCATGGCACCAGCTAAGGCTCGAGTGCCCGGCCAGCAGGAGGGGTTAAGCACAGGATTAAATCTGCACACAAAACCCCAAACCCTGTTGGGAGAAGTTCCTACAGGACACATCCATCTGCTGTGCAGACTCAGTCTGAACTGGAGATCTCCTCGGCCACCATGAACCATCACATCCACTGTCCCTGTCCTTCCCCAGCAGTCCTGGAGACACAAGTCCAGCTCTCCCTGATGGGACGAGGAGCAGCCTTGGCCTTGCTGCCAGCTGCTTCACAGCACCACAGGGTGGGAGGGGTTGGAAAGGACCTCTGGGGATCATCTTGTCCCACCCCTAGAGGTTCACGCCAAATAATTTGATAAATTGTGGGAAAAGTCCATTTTTAACTTTGGTTTCTGCTTTCTACAAACACAGCCCACAGTCATGGGGCAGCACATGATCTTCCCACTAAAATCTGTTTATACCCTGGGCTTAGTCTGTGCACAACTTCCAGTGGTGAGATGTTCACACGGAGTAATCCATCACGCTTCTGGACCAACGTGGACCATCCAGGGCCCACAAACATTGAGCAAGTGCTAAACTCTGCACACACACCACAGGCACACACTGCAGAGCCTTCCTGACCCTGTTTTCCTGAGCTGCTCCTGCTTTGCAAACAGCTCCTGGCTCCACCAGCTCTCCCGGGCATGGGGGAATTTCACCCAAGCCCACGGCACGACCTGAGCCAGGTAACCTACTGAGCAGGGACGGGGCCTCAGGGAGCCAAGATCTGATGGCAATCAGGACAAGTGCCACTCTCTTTGGGTCCTCAGTCCCACAGTAGGACTGCTGGGCTGTACTGCTCAGTACCTGGCTTTGGATGACAGCAGGGAACTTTAGCCACAACTAAACCGCCCAATTTATCACTGCTAGTGCACCATCCTGCTCAGCTCTGCTGTCCTGTGTCACTGTTTTGTTTGTAAGCATCATTCTGACACAAACTCTCCACAGCAAACGGTGATAAACAAGCCAGCACACACAGATACCATTAATTTAGCTAATGAAAGGGCAATGAAAGCATTTCTCACTTCAAAAGCACCTGTGGTAGCAGTGCCAAGACTGACTGGAGCAGAGCAGCTCCCACCCAGGACACGGGGGCAGAACAGCACCAAACATCACCCTCATTACACACTGTGACCAGTCCCTAAAGGCAGCTTTGCAGAGCAGATTGGTATTTTGACATGCTTTATTTTAAAAGAGATTTTAAACTGCTGCTTGTATTTACAAACATAAGATACTGACAGTTTTCATATGGATGTATGATTCATAAAACGTCAGATGCTGCCTCTGTCTTTAAATGTCTGTTTCTGACAGCCTGGACAGCAGGCAGTTTAAGCAGCGTCTGTACTCTGGATAACATTCCTTTGCAAATGTCCCCTCTTTCACTGTGTTACCCATTAAAAAGTATAAAATGTTCTATGCTAATAATAATTAACAGAGAGAAAAAAAAAAATCTAAGCACAAGAGCTTAAATAAATTATCATCTTTGTAACTCTGCCATAAATCCCCCGGTTGGGATACGATGATTTAGTGTTTGCTGCTCTGGCACGAATCCAAATGCCTTGGGTTTCTTAATGGATAAAATATTGCCTTTTCACCTTTCTGACCTTACTTCAACTTCAGTCTGAGGTGACATGAGTCTCCTGGTCTCTGCTCAGCCCTTGATGGGCAGTAGCTGACAAAGTGCACGAGCATTTCTTACATTAGTGCAGCCCTTAGAGTGTGGGGGGCACGAGAAGAGAGATGCCTCCTGCCAGCATCTGCTCCCTGATGGAAGAACACTTGCATGCATTTTCTCATCTGCTGAGCAGGGCTCCAGCTCCCAGCACAGGCAAACAGAAAAGATGCAAACGAATCCCCTGCGGTCTGCGAGGAGAATTCCCTAAATCCGGAACGATGGAAAACAAAAACTTCCCCAAAGAACAAGCAGCTAAGCCCCAAACAGGAAGGGTCACTTCTCAGCTAGTGCTTGTTTTTCTCGTTGGAAAGAAGCATTTGCTACTCACTTGAGAGCCAGCAGTTTCCACCCAAGGTGAACACTACATGGGCTACTCTGATTCAAATGTGAACATTTGCTTTATTCACTCAGCCATGGGGGAAGAGAAGGAGGAGAAGGTCTCAGGACCAAGCCTGCAATGCTTCCCACAACGACCCACATCAGCATCGCCTCTTTGGTCCCACTTCTGTGCTGCAGCCCTAAAAACCACCTCAGGACCTGGACTTTCTGTTTGTGGTGTTACAAAGAGAGTTCAATATTTAATGACCGGAGGAAAAAAGTGCATTGCCTATGATAACACTTCCCTACAAGAGTTTACTAAGCTGCTTTTCAGGAATACTGCTCCAGATACATGAAAGCCTTGTCCACTCCACTCACTGATATTTTTTCAAGGTTTTAAATACTGCCTGGTTTTTCAAAAGGTGATTTCAAGGCCATTTAATTGAGGAAGTCAATTCCTCAGCTAAACCATTTTTATTAGAACATTTAAGGAGTAAATCCTGTAGTGCTTACATTTATCTGGTTTATCTAGCTTCCAGGGACCCAGGGAAATCTCATTTTCAGGGTTTGGTTGACCTCTCTCCCAGCTAAGATGACAAGTCTCAATGTCTTTACAAACTGTGTGACTAACCCGAGACCCCCTTTGCCAGGCATCACTCAGTTTCCACTCACAGCAGCACCAGGAAACTCGAATCCAGTGAGCCTGGTGCACTTTCTGAGCACGCCAGGTGCCCACCCCAGTCCTGAAGAGACAAAATCCCCATCCCAAAGCAGTCACAAAGGGAACACAAATCCGACTCTGAGACGTGTTGTCGTGCCCTCTCCTTCCCCCCATCATAACTCTGCCTGCTCACATCTCCCTAACCTTGGATCCTGTCTTCATTCTGGTGGCACATCGAGCTGCTGCTGAACGTGGTGCCAGAACAACACAGGGGCACGTGCACGTTGGTGGCACCAGTCAGGGTGGCTTTGCTTGCCCTGGTGGGAGGATGGAACTGCTGTCCCCTGCTCTCAGCTTTGCCGACGTGACCCGACGGGTGCTGGCAGCAGGCAGCAGGTGCCAGGACAGAACCAGAGGCTGTGTTGAGATGCAATGCTCAGCAGAACACGAAAGCACCTCAACTGGGGCTCCTCGAGGCTGGTTTTGCCGGGGCAGGGGCAGGACCAGTGCTGCTGGAGGTGAGGAGCTGGGCAGGGAGGCTGAGGGGACACCACCAGCTCTTGGGCCATCCCGTGGGGACAGGCTTTGTCTGCCGTGACCGAGGGATGCCCGCTGCCCCCCCGGCACTGACCCAGGGTCGGAGGCACACATGCTGGCCTTGAACTCCCCGTCTGGCTCTCTGCTGTCTCCCTGCCATATTAATTACCATTCCCCTCTGCCAGGGCCAGAAAACAACCTTCACTGCATTAGTGCTAATTAAGAAGAGTGAGCTTCCTATTCTGGCTGCTTAAATCACACTCCTCTACTCCTTCCGAGCGGGAAGAAGTGCTGACAATCTTATTAAAAGCAGAAGGAAACACCTTGGTCGTGCTTCGAGCTGGCAAACGAGGCCGGTGAGCTTGTGTCCTTCTGCAGGGACAGCAGAGCTGCCAGAGCCAGCCCAGGAGCAAAGGCAGGGTGAGAAAACAACTTGTTTTAAGGGACTGGGACAGCTGTAGCTCGGGGGGAGGTGGGACAGCATCCCCACTGAAAGCATTTAGGTTTGAAAGCAGAACACCTGAGATGAGCACACTGAAGACAGCCCTGTTTGCAGACTCTTAAAACACAGAGCTGGAGCAGCCCCGCAGGGTTGGCTTCCCAGAGACACCAGTATCTGGAAAACACAGACTCCATTCTCTGCTTCTCTCAATATCAGAGCAAGAGTCTTCTTTTCTTAAGCGATGGAAACAGATAATAAACCCATTCCCAAGGTCCCACCACTTCCTAGAGCTGCAGCCTGAAGGACAGTCTTCCCTCTCGTGCCCTTTAACCTACACAAACTCATTTCTGCAGTTTTCAGTCTAACACACAAAGACTGTTTCCTCTAAAAGTGATCTTCTTGGCTAATTTGCTTGCCGGTTTTAATTAGAGTGTAATAACAGACAGGATTAAATTATAATGGGGTGGGGATCATGATGACAAGAGTCCAATGCTGCAAATAAATTGATTCTAGTATCTTAAATATCATTCTTCAGAATAGCATCAGCTCTCTGTTTGGATATGTAAGATCCAATGGAATACAAATTCTTCTAAAACACTCAGGCTCAAGGGCTGGAAAACAACCAGACTTCAGGCAGGAGTCTGACTCAGACAGTCCTGTACAGTCTGTCTCCAAAAAATTCTTGACCAACTAAAACTCCCAAGCCTTAGTCATCTCTTACTGTCAGAAAACACAGAGTGCTCCGGCAGAACAATGTCTTATTCTTCTCTAGTGGCCAGTCCCTGAAGTGGGTGATCATTAACTGCCTCTTTCATGTCTTCTGTCTGCAGGAGCAGAAGCAGTTTGGGCTGTGAAGCGAAAGTTCCTGCTCTGTCTGCTAGAAAACGTGGTGTGAAATCCCTGGGCTGGTCGGTTTGTTTGTGTTTCTAAAAAGCTGGGAAAATTCACAGAGAAAAATATTTATGAAAAGAATATTATTCATCTAGTAAAGGAAGAAAAATGAAGGCAGTCTCCTTGCCCCATACCCATTAAGATACCATCTCCTGTGATCTCCTGACATGCTTCTCCACGGGTCCCAAACCCCACTGGGTGCTGTACACAGAGCTGGAGACATCCACACTGGCTGCTGCTGTTCAAGGACCAACAGCTCCTGCAAGACACCCGATTGTCCCTGCTCCAGCCCGTATTAGAGGTGGCTGCAGAGACCTAGAGAGAGCTCGGGAGTTGCAGTTGTCCCAGCCCTGCCAACGCCCGAGCCCTGAGCATTTGGTTGACAGTCCTCTGGGAATGGCAGATGTGGGTTAATCACATGCTATCGTTTTAATTTTTATTGCTCAACACCTTTCAGGGCCAACAGAAGGCAGTGTCCTGCTCTGAAAAGGATGAGGGGCAGAAGACAAGAGCAAACACTCCAAAAGCAGACTGGCTCTGCCCACGGCATGTGCTGGGAGCCAGTGCCCAGCGCTAGACGAGGCTGATTTCTCCTTGCACCAGAGGGCTAAATCACATTAAGTCATCCACAGAGGCATTAAATAGTTTCCTGACATTACATTTCTATGTAAGCAGTTAAAGCTGTTGCCATAGGAACATTAACAAATATAGTGATGAGTATAATTGTGAATAAAATGGACCGGGGAAAGAGAAAGAAGATGGCCTATGCCGCTGGAAAAGTTCACCCTCCAGCCCCAGGAACACGCACAGCGCCCCAGAGAGCACAGCCCGGGCACCAGGACAGCTCCTGCAGCAGCAGCAGCCCCCCAGGGACAGCCCCAGCCCCAGCCAGCAGCCATCCTGCCACGCTCTGGGGTGGAAGAAGAGCTGGGGACAGAGCGGCCGCGCCTCAGTCCCAGGAGCTCGGGCCCTCCTGCCCCTTATTCCCCCAGCTTTATAAAAATAGAAAGAACACGTGTTCCCATTAGTCACTTGCTGGAGGGGAGCTGTGGGGTATGTGCTGACAGTCTGAACGCCAAGATCTAATTTGAATCCTATTTGCATATTCCAGGTAGACAAAGTGCAACCGTACTAAAAACGCGGCCGTTCAAAGCGAGAGAGCAGCCCGATGACACCGGCCCGGACGGAGCCTTTTCCCCCCGTGTCTCCTGCCACTCCTGCCGGGGCCCTCACGGCTACCAGCGCCCAGCCCGGAGACTTTCCGGGAGGCTCTTAATTAAACGTCCCCTTGCCAAGAACGGTTTGTGTTTGCGGGAGCGTCAGACAGAGGGGTGTTCCCCCTGGATGACTCCAGTGCCAGCCCAGCGAGCGGGAGGTGTTTCCAGGCAATCCAAAGGCAGTCAAAGCACAGCCCTGCAGCAGATTGAGCTGGTGCACAGAAAACACTGTTATTTCCAGACAGAATTGTCAGGCTAAGCCTAATAAATACTTTATTTGTGGTATATATTTTTTTTCACGGGGAAAACCCCCATTTTTTGGTTGCTAGATGTGGATGTGTACACCATACCGCCATGGGTTGGACTAGATGATCTTCTATGTCCCTTCCAACCCCTAATATCTGTGAATCTGTGAATGTCTTCCAGTGCTGTTGGCTACGCTGAAACCCTGCACGTTATTTTCAGGCCAGGCTAATGAGTGTCTAACGCTGGTGGCGGGTCTGAGCGCGAGCCGGCCCTCCTCGCTGACATCCTCTTGATCTTTGAAAAGCTCAGTGATCTTTGGCTTGAAGCGTAACCCCTGGGAGCTCAGAGGTTAAGTTTTGGGGATGCAATCAGCGTCTGAGGCAGGCAGGACAGAGGACGGCGCTGAGGCTGTGTCAAGGCACCGCCGGGCAGGGAGGAAGCCCCCACTCATCCCGGGGTCACTCACACGAGACGGGGAGATGCTGCATCAAGGACGGGGCATCCCACCACAGCCTCCCCAAACCCGTGTGGCTCCGTCCAGACCAACGGTCACCGGCCACCTACACGCAGGAGAGCATCACCCGTGTTGCAGTTCCCTCCACCTGTTGGTCTGCTATGAATTTGCCAGACAAGAAAACAAAAAAAATTACCGTATCATCAGCGTACCAACGCTGTTGCATAGATGAGGGCAGAAATAATGATCTAGCTATTATGTCCCCCATATAGTTAATGAAATATAGGGGAAAGAGGCTTTTCATCTTCTTACTTTCCCAAGAAAAGTGCTCAGAACGTGATTTTTTTTCTTTCCCCTTTAAATATCTATTCATTTACAGCTATTTAATAGACAGTGCTATCGTTAGATTAGACTATAATCTATACATAAAAGTATGGAACCTAGAAACAAAATACACTAAGTTGCTAGCATTTTACCAAAATTGATCTAAAAATGGATACAATTTGAAAGAAAGCATCTGGAACTTTAACTCATCTAGTCAGTTCTGGAAAAAAAAAAAAAAAGATTATAATTCAGCATTAATTCCTACAGAACGGCTCAAAAATACCCACGTGGGTAACACTTTATCAGATCCTGAAGCACGGCCATTATCTATCACATCAGGCCACAGCTTCTGCAGCACAGCCCTGCAGAATCCTGCAGTTAATTCCTG
>VYZU01045736.1:0-10403 GCA_013401355.1 Ceyx cyanopectus | reverse complement strand
AATCTGCCTGACTGCTTGACTCACTAATAAAAGCTGAATTACATTTTGTACAACTATTTTAAAGCTATAAAATCAAAGCTATTCATGAAACAATTACAGAAACTCAGCAAAACTTGACATTTTGCTTCAGATATTTGGATATCTGGAAACATTATTTTGTTTTTTACCAGAAAATATCAATGTGCTCATTAATTTTTCAGGTTATGCATGAAATTAAAAATGCAGATCTTCACTACTGCATGTATAGCATCTCGGGTGTTAGAAAATGGGAGCAGATTACCCAAGGCAATAAAGAGCACATATCAGAAGGTGGCAGCACATTATGGACTGCTGTAGTTGAAACACACACATATCACTGCAATCTTGGGAAAAGAACTGTCACACCTATTGCAATATTTTTTTCTCTGATATTGTTCTTATAAATCTCTTGGTTTGGCCCCACACTATAATGTTTTCACAGCTACTGCAAAACAGGAAAAATCGCTGTGAGCTTTCCACGTTTCTAGACAGTATTTTTCTATGACTCAGGGCTGGATGTCTTTTTGCTTGAAAATATGTGCATGGAAAAAAAACCCAACCCAACAAGTACTACATAGATATTTTGGGATGAAGCATGTATTTTGTCAGATATTAATAAATAGATTAGTTACTCAGTTCCAGTCGGAGAGTTTGGAAATTTTAGCTATGAAACGTTTTTTCCCCTACATTAAACATGCATTTCTTCTACACAGAGATTCCATAGGTGTAGGTCTTAATTCCTCTGTTTTTTGTAAATGTGCACAGTTTTATTTAACACTGTTGACATCACTGAATACTTGTGTCTTAAAAGCTAAACAGATTTGCAGGTTAGAAGCTTTATGTACTGTTTTTTGATCAGCCACGTTTGATATTATGGATGCCATTCAGCAAATACATGAATAGTTTTATTCACTGAGCCATGTCTGAGTTTCTATTGATTCAGTGAATTACCAATATAAGTAAAGTGGCTTATATATTGTTTTGCTGGATCAGAATTGCACAGCATAGAGCTACTGTACCATGCCTTTTGTGTATATGATCTTCCAGAACACACGTGCCAAGCAGTGATGGACAGTAACAAGCTGAACAATGAATCACCAGTTTTAANATATATATACATACAGATGCACAGAGACTGGCTCTTCTCTATGTGTATAAGCATTATTGTAGGAAAGGAATTCTGAATGTAAATAAATGTTAATCACAATAGATATCACTATATCTTGTGGCATAGTCCACTAAAACTTACTGATACCCTTTAGCTGATGAGTTACCAGGTAACATGCCATAAGCAGTGTAAATCAGTGTGGTATGACACCCAAAAAAACCCCAACTTAACACATCCACATGCAAAAAGAATGACCAGAACCAAATCTGAAGTACTAAAAACAATTATTTTTATTTCTTTTTTCCCCTGGAGTAGTTTGAAACATTTGTTTTCTACTACTTAGGTTTCTGTCAAATGCATTTCTAATCTAACCTGTCTCCATTGCTCATATGTTCCTCGTAGGCTGCGGCATTTAAAGTAATTAGGAGATATTATTAATGGAAAGCTGTCTCAAGATAATGTTCTTCTGCTATTAGACAAATGCCAAGATGACATTTTTTGAAACAAGAAGCATATATCTAGGGACATTCTTCTGGTCTCATTATTTTATTTCTATTATGCCAGACAATTAATGACATGGATTTTGTTGTAGTATCTGCAGTGCCCTGCTCTAGGAAACGGTGGTGGCTTTCTGTGCCAGTGACACTAGTGGAAGGCTTTTTCCTAGAAGAGACTCTGCAGCCTCACAAAGGCTCATTAATACACTTTGGGTCTGATTCCATTAGCAGGTCTTGTGATTCGCACTATTAGGCCAGACAGGGCTAAAAAGAAAAGCAGACACTTATGAAGTATAGCATCAAATCAATTGGCCCGTTTGCTGCTGTGATATTTTACCTTCCTGGAATTTCATTTGTAAACTTTACCTGATTAATAGAGAGGCAGATCTTCTCACTTCAGCCATTAACTCGCGCATCATGCTAACAACTCCCTATTGTAAAATTTGATACAACTCTTGAGAAAAGTTTTTTAAATAGCCCTGTGGCTTCTTAATGCATGTCTTAAATATTTGTTTTCAGAGCCATTGGTCATGTTCACAATTTCCATTCTGTTGTACTAATCTAGAAAAAACAAATCTGTGTTTTCATAGCTAAAGTGAATGAGAAGGACATGGAAATTGTTCTGCTAAATGCGATGTTGCCATTTGATTTACTATTCAGACATTGATGAAAATCAAGAGGAAATGAAACACTGGGCACCTGACTTTGCCAAGTATTTTAATACTTCTTTGCTACAGCAGCCATTGTATCACTTACTTAATAAGAACCATAGATTAATTGCTTGGTTTAGGTGACTAGGAGATGACTGCAGTGGAAGGTATGATGATGATGGGGAAAAAAAAAACAAAACACAACAATACAACAAAAGCTTTTAGGCAGCAGAAGAATGTAAGCTGGTCACACAGCATAAAAACAGTCACAGAGTAAATCCAGATTGATGTGTGCATGCTTAAAACCTTTTCATTTCATGGGAACCTTTAGAGCTATGAAAATTGACAATACCTGAACATCCATTACTGAATAAACAATTCAGTGGACCAAAAAGCAATTTTCCTTTCCCTAATAAAGAGAAAGGAGAGTCCAAGCAATACGTGTGTGTGAGGTCTGAGGAAGGTGGGGAGAAATTACATACACAGAAGAAGATGGAGAGGGTTTATGACCTTATATTAGCCATCAGAAATAATTTGACATTTACTCTGTCTATGCCTATCACTGATAAAATATTCAGGGACAAAACAAAAAAAGTTTAACATAAGCACATCCTACATGGTTAAGGAAATTTGGAGGATTTGAAATCCTTTCTGCTGAACATAACTTCTCCTGCTATAATATTTCTACAAAAATCTCTTCACTTTTACATTAACAGCTCAGTAAGTCAAAATAAGTGTTAATTGGTGAGTATTTGTTACTGAATGATTTAACAAGTCTTTGGATAGATATTAGTGACAAATTATGTTAAAGAAAAGCTGAAGCAATATTTATTGCTTAGCACTATCAAGCACTGAAAAAGAAAAAAAAATAGACTCCCTTACAAACCTGTGGAAATATATATATATATAAATGCCAGCTGGTAACTTTTAATCGTAAAACCGAAGAAAACTATCTATTTACGGTTAAGTTGCACCTGGATTAGTCACAGATGTTCTGAATAAAAGGAAAATATTTGGAAAGACTCTTCCCAGTATCCACTAGGTGGCACACAGTGACCATGTTTGGGTCATCTCTCTCCACAAAACCTCTCATTCATACGGCAGATAAAGAACTACATTATTAATTGATACCACTGCATCCCCTCTACAGCTAATATTTGTTTAGCCAGCTGTTTCCCCTAATCCTCCTTAAACACCATTGATTGAAATCCTAAGTATATGCAGACTTTTTTTCACCCCAAAGAACATTTTGTAACCAACAAGCTAGCTTTTCAAGTGCAGTACTGTATGGTACAGTCACTAACAGTGGAGACAGAATGTCTAAAACTTCCTCACAAGCAATAGAAGCAACTTATCGTGTGAAAATAATTATTTTCCCAAGCTTAATTTTCAGATAATTTTTAGGTAATGAAATACACTGTTAGGTTTACAATGAAGCAGGAATGCAAAGTATTACAACTTCCAAGGCTAGTTTAAGTACTGCTTCAGTAAAAACAGCAATTGAAGACTGGAAAATATTAATTTCAGTTCTCATGTTTTAATCTTTGCAGTGAATTGGAAAACTTTGATTATATTTAAATATAAGCAATTGCAAAGTCACTCTTCACTTGAGGAATTCAAAACAGTTTTTAAAGATTGGTCAATATTTTAAGATTTTTAATGAGAGGCAAGGAGGTTAAGTGACTTGATTAAGTAAGTATTGACACGGTTCTTTTGGACCCAGACTGTGGCCAATAGTGGCCAAAAACATTTATTTCAGCTACATAATGGCACAAAACCAATTAGGCTGGGGACCTGCAGTGGAAAATGCTCTTACCCTTTTACAAACTGTAAAAACAAAAGTGCACTGCAGCGTGCCACCAAAATCTTTTCCTGAAACCTCTTCCCACTCCCACCCCAAGGCTTTGTGCTGCTTCAGGGATTTTTGCAGTAGCTGCTAGTTGTTTTCACCATGCTAACTGAAAATGAGAGGAGAGTGAGCCCGCTAGGTTTGTAATGACAGGATGTTTTGCTGTGAATTACACTGTCTCTAAAGAGGACACTGATGTAGACAATACTTTTACTCATAACAACAGTTTCTTCATAACAACTTTTTTAGTCTTTCTTAGTAGAATCTGCTTGTACATTCAGGAATCTTAAGTAGGAAGACAGGCCTTTTGATAGCATTTCAGTGCAGACCAGCAGTGTCTTGATTATTACATGGGTTTTTTTAAATTTACCTTGAAAAACCTGCTCCCTACAAAATTTTTTTTTCCCATTTTACTTTAACTGTTATGTTAAAAAAGTATCACATTGATCTTTTTCTTTCTGTTCTTTTCTGCATTCATCCTCCTTCCCTTTCTCCCATCACCAATTCAACACAGGTAAGCTCATAAGGGTTATAGTCTCAGATAATAGTCTCAGAGCACCTCCAATTACCTATGCTTTATGGGAGTTGAAGATCTGCCTCCATTAAGTATGAAATGACAAGGAAGCTTGAGCAGTCTCTCTGGAGCACAAGGATCTGGTGTGCCATGTGACACACTTTGCCATGAAACTCCTGGGTCCCTCTCTATAGGAGATGATAACAATTTTCCTGTTTATGGTGCATTTCTCCACGTACGGAAAATACTGTGTCTCTGGAAGCTGTTTATTGAAAGGGTGTGTATCCATAGCTACACAGCCTCACCATATCTATGTTTTCAACTACCACATCATATATATTCCTAAGAATAGGAAGCTTTCCAGATTACTTCTTTCCACATTTGTACACTAAAGCAGTTTTGCTAGACATTAGTACAAACTCAGTGCTGTTAACAATCTACATGACTCTCTTCTACTGACATTGCCAGGTTCCCAGAGCCTCCTGAAGGTGTTTTATCAGTGATATGACATTAAGCAGCAACATACATGGCAACATTTTCTGTCCTGAAAGATCCTAGTAGTAATGAATCCCCATGTGGATGATATAAAAAGAGCAATAAACTTTCTTAATTCAAACATGCAAATGCTATCCAATTCTCTATATCTAAACCTACCACACAAGTAGTTTTTCCATGAAAAATATTTTTAATTACACCTTTATATGTATTCGACCCCAAAAAAGCAAATGCACACCCAGTAAAATGATACAGTTATATCCATGGACCAGCTAATGTGCAGCTACACACTCAAAATGCTGTGGCATCCTAATATTTTTGGTGAGCGGAGACAATGCAGAAACCTGTGCCAAATGTTATTCAGGCTTTCTCTGACAACAAATAGTGAAATATAACATCAGTACATAATTTACCTCATTTTATCAAAATAATTTTCCTTCACATCTTATCAAAATCTTTTTCCTTCTGAGTGAACAGTACGTTATGCAAATCCACTTCCAGCCCTTGAAATGCTTGGTCAGTCTACTGTCCTCTTTTCCCTACACCCTAAGAACTTCTACAATCATCTGACTGAATGGAGAAATTCCTGAAGAAAGACAAATCTCTATGAAATGCATAATCCCACAGGAGAAAGCCACAGAACAGAAGTATACAACTTTTGTCTTGCAGAGTCTGCAGTTGTAATATGATCTTTCATAATACAGAGCACTTAAAGTCAAACACATTGAAGTTAGGCAGTTTCAATATGACTTTGCCCTCACACCCCTCCCGCCCCGCCGCTGCCTCAGCTGCCAAATTAGATCGCTTGACAATCCCTTCAGTGCCACAGGCATTGGTTACTGTATCCCCATCCGACTTAGAGAAATAAAGGAGTTAAAAACTTTCCCAACATTTTATATTTTTTTTTTTACCTTGTGCTGAGTTCCTGAGGTGAGATACTCTCAGAACTTCCCAACAGTTTGAAAGATATGACAGCAAAGTGCAGAGGAAATTTCTGGTGCTCACCTTATATCAGCGTGTGCATGTGTGTGCCTATGTCCCGAGTGTCTCTCTGTGGCTCTGGGTGGCAGTGACCTGATTCAGGGAAGAGAGAACCACTTTCTCACCGAGAGAAAAAGAAAAGCAACACGTCATGAGTTAAGTACGCCTCCAAGATGTCTTAATTACAGCTCAACGTGCTTTCCATTCAGACCCCAGGAATGAGAGGAAAAAATAAACCCACACGCGCGGTTTCTCTCTCACACACCCTCACCCACCCACCCTGTCACAGCATGCTGCCCTGTCCCTCTAGGTTCCTATCCTCACTCCTAAGTCCAACCCTTCCAGATCCTCACCTAAAAAAGCCTCTCCCAAAGCACGTCAGTCCCGAGCTAAAAACTACAGCGGGATGGGACAAAAAAAAAAAAAAAAAAGTGTTCTTTGTGAAGGGATCATTGCATTTAGGGATTTAGGGTGTGTGACACCCTGAGAAACGTGATACTTCTGACCACTTGCCTCTTCTCGCTTCCAGCCCTTGCTCCTTATTTAGCTTCACTCCACTATTAAAATTCTGAGTGTGAATGTGGTTTCAGTCGGGGAGAAAATGATGCATGAAAGGTGTGTGTGTGTTGGAGGGGTGTAGCAGCCTGGAAACAGCTGGATCTAACAGGATCCTGTAGTATTCTTGTCTTCTCTTCAACTTCCAAATGTATTAATAATCTAGGAAACAAGCCCAGTTAATTTTTTTACCTCAAATACAGAGCACACCTTGGTCACGGCACTGACATACAAAAAAAACCTAAAGTCAGGCAACAGTTGGACTCAAGTCTTCATGCAATTTTTAACACTATGTTGGGGCAAAGTTCTCCTCCAGCACTGAGCATCTCTGGATTATGATGCATTTCACACCAGGAGATGCACAAACCCAAAGCAGTCTGCTAAAGTCTGCACAATATGTGGGTTAACCCCCTAAATCCCACAGCATGTAAAGCATAGGCATTAAATCTTGCCCCTTAAAACTGCAGACAAAAGGTGCTACCATTGTATATGTGTGTTGTTTAAAAAAATAAAGCCAACAAACCACAAACCAGATCACCAAACAACAAAACAAACCACAAAGCAAACAAAACCAAAACACCTAGCTACAAGAAAAAAAAAAAAAAAAAAAGGCAAGCCTTGCTGCCTTGCTGCTGTAGTGTATATTGGAAAACTGGGGCCCAAGTAACATTTGCATTGAAGCAGGTGTAGTTGCTCTTCCTCCACGTGAAAAAAAATAATAAATTGGTTCTTGATATCTGATCCCCCAACAGTGGTAGGAAATGCATACTTGAGTCCTCAACCTTGAAATACTGCTAGATTAGAAAACTCAGGCAACACAAACAGCTTGGTTTTGGGGGTTCATTTTATCCTTCCTCCCTCTGCTCGCTGCTGGGTCTCGTCAGCTACTTGACAGCAGATCCTGAAAAAAACCAAACCAAACCAAACCAAACCCACAATTAAACAACCCGGAGAAACCCCCCAACAATCAAACAAATAAACAGGATTCTGCCCAGAAATATCAGGATATTGGTTTGTTATTGGTTATTACTAAAATTGAAAAAAAAGAGGCGCATTTTATTTATCCGTTGTATATATTTATCCAATGTATATAATTAAGTAGCCCCAAGCGAGATATTTCGAGTGCCAAGGACAAGGCTGAAGGCTGGAGGCCGGGTTCCCTCCGGCGACTAAGACACACCCATCCCCGGATTCCGTTTAACAATCTAGGGCCCGCGGCTCCCGCCCCACTGGGGCGCACCACGCGTGAGGCCAGGACTGCCCGCACCTCCGGACTCCTCGTCGGGGGCGGTCTCAGAGACCCGGTTGCGGCTGTGGCTGCCCCGGCCTGAGGTGGGTCCGGCCCGGCGCCTCCCGTCCGAACAAAGACACGTTTCTTCACGGCGGCGGGTGAACCGATCCGGGCCGGCCCGCGATCACCTCCTCCCGCTGGCGGCCTCCGCCGAGAAGGAAGTGCCCTCATATTTTTGTAACAGAGGGGGCTTTGACGGAGCAAGGCGCGAAAACACACCCCAGCAGCAGCAGCAGAGAGAGAGAGAAGAGAGAGAGACAGACAGAGAGAGAGAGAGACAGACAGAGACAGACAGAGAGAGACAGAGAGAGAGAAGAAGAAACGGGACCGGCGCTCGCTGGCTTCTTCGGGGACTTCTCCCCGTGCCTGCACCCCGGGGACGCTGGTGGGCATGAGCGGGCGCTCCGCCGATGGGCATGAGAGGTCGCTCCGCCGGCCCTCCGCGGGCCGTGAGGTGTGGGGGTGGATCTGCGGCTATTTCTCGCCGGGTAGCGCTGTGAAAGTGATCAGAAACGGGCATTCGCCGAATTTTGCCACTGTCATTGTGTTACTTTTCCTGCCCCAGCCTTCTCTGTTGGGTTGGTTGGTTGTTTCATTTCTGCATAATTGGGGGATGTTTGTTGGCTTGGGTTTTTTAGATTTTTCTTTAGTGTCTTTTCACAGAATGTTAGGGGTTCGAAGGGACCTCTGAAGATCATCGAGTCCACACCCTCCTGCCAGAGCAGGGCCAAACTAGAGCAGATCATGCAGAAATGCATCCAGGCAGGTCTTAAAAGTCTCCAGAGAAGGATACTCCACAACCTCTGGGGAGTCTGTTCCAGGCTTGGTAAACCTTACAGGAAATAAGTTCTTCCTTATACTGAGGTGGAACTCCTGTACTAGAGCTTGAATCCATTGCTCCTCATCCTGTCCATTTGCTGGGAGGTTGTGGACTCCTTCTAATTTACACCCCCACATCCTGATCTAATGCCTATGCTGCAGGGTTTATGTCAGTGAGTCTTTCGGGAGCCCTGTTTTTTGTTTAAGAGGCAGTAGTAAACCAAAAGAAACAACAGAAATGTCCCATAAAGTGAACTTGTATGGATTTTCACCTAATTTTCCAATTCTGAATCAGGGACAGATGACCAGAGAATGAAACAGTATGAAGTGTTTGAACTTTTTAGTGTATCTTAAAATAAATTCTGGCACATTGCGGTATTTGAAGGCTGACTAATAGGATGGTGTTAAATATTATCAGCATAGCATGGATATTTTATAAATTACAGAGATGGTAAACTGCTCCTGTGCATAGTGGGGCTGAAATGCTCCTCTGTGCATCTAAAAGCATACAGAAAGAATGCAGGGAAATTACATAAAGCCTATAAGCAGAACGAGCTAAATACCTACTCCTCCTTTTGCTAATGGATGAGAAAGTGGAAAGAAAACAGTGGTATGTAGAAATTCCTGCCAGTCCCATAGCTCTCCTGAGTGGGCACAAAATTTGTGTAGTTTTGTTTTTCCCCAAAATTTTTGCTGGAAAAATATAATCTCAGTACATAGATTTGCAATAAATTGAAATGAAAGTGAATTAGCTTATAAAATTAAATTGTTTTATTTTTATGCCATTTGCATATCCACATGCTATGCTCTATGATGGATTTAGGAGTTTTATAATTGCAGCTGGGCATGTAGCTGGAAGTCTAGTTCAGTGTATTAACACACAAGCAATCTGTAGTTGAGGAAGTCCCTAACCTGCTGGTTGCTGTAGAATCCAAGATCTATACCCAAAAGGATAAAGAAATATCAGAAATCTGAGGATAAATTTTTTACAAAGGCTTGTAGTGATAAGACAAAGGGTAATGGTTTGAAACTGGAAGAGAGGAGATTTAGATTGGAAATAAGAAGGACATTCTTCACTCTGAAGGTGGTTGTGACACTGGAACAGGTTACCCAGAGAAGCTGTGGACTCTCCTCTTTGGAAGGGTTCCAGGACAGCTGGGAGGGGGCTTTGAGCAGCCTGGTCTAGTGGGAGGTGTCCCTGTGTTTAAGGTCTCTTCCAACCCAAACCATTCTATGATTTTGTATCAGTGGAAGGGTCACTTTCTCCTTGCTGTCTTTTTCATTGTCATCCTTTAAGCCCCCACTGCTAGATATTGCTGCGCAAGATGCTGTGCTACATGAACATTATTTTGAGGCAATATGAATGTTTCTACATATTAGGTTCTAGCAAGGTGTTGTCATCCTGATGATCAAAGATGTAGATTTAAAATAAGCATAACACTAATCATAAGCTTTGGTTATGAAGATGGACATGATAGGACATAAAATATCTTAGGTTAAAAAAAACCCCCATCTCTGCCCACCAGTGGCCTATCTCAAAGATACTTATCAGATTAGCACTCAAGGTAAAAAATTAAAGTTTAATAAAAATGTGATTTCATGTTGGTTACACAGAATCACAGAATC
>VYZU01045719.1:10749-54921 GCA_013401355.1 Ceyx cyanopectus | reverse complement strand
AAGAATATGAGAAGCTCTGTAACAGCTGCTAAAGAAATGGTAGATTTGATCATCACCTAAGTACTCCCTTTAGGATGCATTAAATTCCTATCAGTTAGGAAAAAACAGAAATTAAAGATAAATGCCAAATAATTAGATAAGAGAAGGACTCATTTATCTATGCACCTGAGAGATGGGTATTTAGAAATGCTTGATTAGCAGGGAAAAAAAGAACAAAGTCCATTAGCAAAGGGCTATCAATCACTGCTTTTTTTCCTAAGAACTGAAGGCTTAATGCAATTAAACCCATTTAATGTGGTGTTTTCCAGGTACTGTTTAAACATCATGTCCTCTGCCAGTTAGTTTCACAGATCATATTGCTTTACTGAATGCATGAGAGAGGTTGAAAATTCATGTCTTAATTGTGTCTCTTGTCATATCATCCAAGGTAGGATTACAAAAGTAATTTGCACTTGTATTTCATATATTCAGTGCAATTAATTCATGAAATTGATTCATTTTGGCTGGAGAAAAAAAAAAAAGGTCCTTATCTGCATTTGCTACAGTTCTTTATGATTCACATGGGATCACTGGTTCATGAACAGCCTGCTGCAAGCTGACTACAATATCAACAGAAGAGGGGTCATCCAAGATACTAAATGACCTGTAACTATCCCTCTGAGAACTGAATTTGTGTTCCTGAATGCAAGAAAGGCTTACAGGTTGAAAGATTATTTCAGGTTTGTAAAATGAAACACTCTGCTTTAGAAGAAGAGCATCCTAGAGCAAAGCATCAAATACACAGCTTTTAGTTACAGTAACTCTTACAGATCTCCCAGTGCACTGCCTACATTCACAGTACCTTCACCTACTGCTGTTTTCTCTCTACATTCAGCTTGCCAGATTTCTTCCAGACTACATCGGAAGGTTTTGGTATTTAAATCAAATTTTGATGCAGAGGGGAAAAGAATTAAAAGAGCCTCAGGTCTGGGAATGTAACTTGTTTACCTGACCAGGTGCTCAGTCAGTGAGCAGGATTTTAGAATGAGCATCCAATTTGCTGTAACAAGACCATTGTCTTTGCTGGCTTCTGGTTCATTTCTACAGGAGCTAAGAAAATGTTATCTGGAACTGCTGGACTTCTGAACTGCTGTTCTGAGAAGGTGGGTGCAGATTTGCATGACTAAAATAGTATCTTTTCCTCTTCTCTTTGGTATGAGGGCGCATTCTTTTTATTATTATTGATATGATTAATCAATGAGACCTTTTCAGTATTCTTAATGGTTAAACACACAGTTCATGGGAATGTCTGTAATTGAAGATCTTTTGCCTTATCCAAGAAGACTGTGTATGTGTGTTTTCTTTTTCTTATTAATAAAAACCAAAAAACATTAAACTTTTATGAAATAACACTGGATCTTGAGTGCTCTTTATTTAATAATTATTCTCTAAAGAGAATTTTAAGGAGTGCAGACTACTTCAAAGTATTAACAGTGGCAAGAGAGGACTCAGATTCTGAAGCTTTTTGGTTCATAGCACCTTTGTGGCCCTAAAGTAATGCAGTTTCTGTATCTCTTTGAAGAGCTGCTTAAAGTAGGAAAAGAGGCTTTTTAAGACTCTTGTCTCTACTTAATCTGGAATTTCCCAGCTATTTTTAAACTTGGCTGCAATGTTAATATTTTCATGCAAACTTTTTTGTCATGTTCATGGAAGTCCCTTGTTAAATCTTTTTGCAGTTATTTCACCCAAGGGAGATGGGGCTGTGCTTCACCAACAGAAATGGCATGACAGGAGCTACTAAGCATGCAAAAGAATAAAGACAAACAGGCTGCTTTTTTGCAGAGATCTACCTTAGCTGTTGCTTATTCTAGAAAATAATATGTGAGAGTTTTCTTCACAATATTTAGACAGATTCATCCTACTTCATATGTGATGCAAAAACCACAAACTAGTTGCTGCTATTCAGGGAAGGAGAGCACTTTAGAAATACTTTCCTCCACAGAATCTCCCACAATGCTAACCTGTTTCCTAGAAGCAGTGCCTGGTAAATCTTACCTATCTGTATAATCTTAATTATTGAATTGTCAGCTCTCAGCTTGCTGTTGTGTTATAGCTCAACCTTCCATGTATCTTTCCTTAATGTGCTACAGCAGAGGCTAACTGGTCAACNAAGAATATGAGAAGCTCTGTAACAGCTGCTAAAGAAATGGTAGATTTGATCATCACCTAAGTACTCCCTTTAGGATGCATTAAATTCCTATCAGTTAGGAAAAAACAGAAATTAAAGATAAATGCCAAATAATTAGATAAGAGAAGGACTCATTTATCTATGCACCTGAGAGATGGGTATTTAGAAATGCTTGATTAGCAGGGAAAAAAAGAACAAAGTCCATTAGCAAAGGGCTATCAATCACTGCTTTTTTTCCTAAGAACTGAAGGCTTAATGCAATTAAACCCATTTAATGTGGTGTTTTCCAGGTACTGTTTAAACATCATGTCCTCTGCCAGTTAGTTTCACAGATCATATTGCTTTACTGAATGCATGAGAGAGGTTGAAAATTCATGTCTTAATTGTGTCTCTTGTCATATCATCCAAGGTAGGATTACAAAAGTAATTTGCACTTGTATTTCATATATTCAGTGCAATTAATTCATGAAATTGATTCATTTTGGCTGGAGAAAAAAAAAAAAGGTCCTTATCTGCATTTGCTACAGTTCTTTATGATTCACATGGGATCACTGGTTCATGAACAGCCTGCTGCAAGCTGACTACAATATCAACAGAAGAGGGGTCATCCAAGATACTAAATGACCTGTAACTATCCCTCTGAGAACTGAATTTGTGTTCCTGAATGCAAGAAAGGCTTACAGGTTGAAAGATTATTTCAGGTTTGTAAAATGAAACACTCTGCTTTAGAAGAAGAGCATCCTAGAGCAAAGCATCAAATACACAGCTTTTAGTTACAGTAACTCTTACAGATCTCCCAGTGCACTGCCTACATTCACAGTACCTTCACCTACTGCTGTTTTCTCTCTACATTCAGCTTGCCAGATTTCTTCCAGACTACATCGGAAGGTTTTGGTATTTAAATCAAATTTTGATGCAGAGGGGAAAAGAATTAAAAGAGCCTCAGGTCTGGGAATGTAACTTGTTTACCTGACCAGGTGCTCAGTCAGTGAGCAGGATTTTAGAATGAGCATCCAATTTGCTGTAACAAGACCATTGTCTTTGCTGGCTTCTGGTTCATTTCTACAGGAGCTAAGAAAATGTTATCTGGAACTGCTGGACTTCTGAACTGCTGTTCTGAGAAGGTGGGTGCAGATTTGCATGACTAAAATAGTATCTTTTCCTCTTCTCTTTGGTATGAGGGCGCATTCTTTTTATTATTATTGATATGATTAATCAATGAGACCTTTTCAGTATTCTTAATGGTTAAACACACAGTTCATGGGAATGTCTGTAATTGAAGATCTTTTGCCTTATCCAAGAAGACTGTGTATGTGTGTTTTCTTTTTCTTATTAATAAAAACCAAAAAACATTAAACTTTTATGAAATAACACTGGATCTTGAGTGCTCTTTATTTAATAATTATTCTCTAAAGAGAATTTTAAGGAGTGCAGACTACTTCAAAGTATTAACAGTGGCAAGAGAGGACTCAGATTCTGAAGCTTTTTGGTTCATAGCACCTTTGTGGCCCTAAAGTAATGCAGTTTCTGTATCTCTTTGAAGAGCTGCTTAAAGTAGGAAAAGAGGCTTTTTAAGACTCTTGTCTCTACTTAATCTGGAATTTCCCAGCTATTTTTAAACTTGGCTGCAATGTTAATATTTTCATGCAAACTTTTTTGTCATGTTCATGGAAGTCCCTTGTTAAATCTTTTTGCAGTTATTTCACCCAAGGGAGATGGGGCTGTGCTTCACCAACAGAAATGGCATGACAGGAGCTACTAAGCATGCAAAAGAATAAAGACAAACAGGCTGCTTTTTTGCAGAGATCTACCTTAGCTGTTGCTTATTCTAGAAAATAATATGTGAGAGTTTTCTTCACAATATTTAGACAGATTCATCCTACTTCATATGTGATGCAAAAACCACAAACTAGTTGCTGCTATTCAGGGAAGGAGAGCACTTTAGAAATACTTTCCTCCACAGAATCTCCCACAATGCTAACCTGTTTCCTAGAAGCAGTGCCTGGTAAATCTTACCTATCTGTATAATCTTAATTATTGAATTGTCAGCTCTCAGCTTGCTGTTGTGTTATAGCTCAACCTTCCATGTATCTTTCCTTAATGTGCTACAGCAGAGGCTAACTGGTCAACTAATTACCATAGAACTGGCATCCTTTGGCTAATAGAGGATGCCCAAGTTAATTTGTTTTTTGCCATAGGGGAAATTGGCATTACATGGCTTTTCCAGTGCTGGCACAGGGTAGGGAGTCACGTATCACTCCAGCTGTGATGCTGCAGTGAAGCTGCCCGAGGACCATCTGGGCTCCAACAGCTACAAACCTCCCCTTGAGTGCCACTGGGGAGGAAAGGAGTCTTAACAAACCCAACTAGGGAGAGAATAAACTTGAGGAGAGCTGAGCTCACTTCTGCAGCTTGACAAGTCTTCTGCAGAGCCTTGCTGTAGCCCATGGAAACCAGCTACCCCATTTACACCCTGGTGTAAGCTGAGTGGCTGCTACTCCCAGAAGTACTGTCTGCAAAGCCATGAATCTCACTGCACATCAGCAAACTGCTTGGGACAAGATTAGTTTGAGAAGCACTTGTATACAAAGCAATAACTGTATAGTGACCAAGAGAATTTCTTTTAGGGGAGGCAGGGTACTGCACAGTTGCCATTCACACCTCCTATGCCTCCATGTCCTGCTTTGAGTTAGAACTAATTCTGCCCAGTGATTTTACAGCTCAGTCTCTTCTAACTAACTGCGGTGTCTGAAGAAGTTACCAGCCTGTTTTCACAGGCAGTGTCTGCTTCTAGCAGCAATAGTGCTCAATTTTATAGTACCAAGGACTGGTTTGCAGAAAGGCTCTTGCTTACCCCTGCTCCTGTGCAGACCAAGGTCATGGCTAAATATTGTGTACCATGTTTGGAGTGCAGAAAGCAAGGGATTCCATCCCTTATAACTCATATTCAGTACAAAACTGAGGGATAACGAGGGTCCTGCTTCTCATCTTCAGTGGCCAGCATCTGAGGAGATCTCTGTCCATTCTGCCTTCAATCCCAGTCCTTGTGTTTCTGAATCCATTTCCAGAATCCAGCTCTTGAATCTGTTTCCAGAATCCAGCTCCTGAATCCCATTTCTGTCTGCAGATAAATCCAGTTTGGGATTTCCCCTGTGCCTGCTCCACAGCATCAGTGGTGGTGTAATTGCCATTAGGGAGGTTGGGTTTTATACTGGTTTTATATATATTTGTATATTTACTGTTATTTTCATTAAAGCTCTTTTATTTTCTTTTATAATCCATAAATCTGCCTCTTTTATTCCCTTTCTCTTCCCCTTTGGGAAGGTAAAGGGTTTAATCCAGAGTGTCTGTCACTCATCTAGTAGCTGGCTTGGCCCTAACCCTTAACACTCCAAAATCTGGGTGGTGAAAAACCCTATGTAGCTAGGAAAAAAAGATAAATCACAACTGACAAGACACAGAATGACAAAGCAAAGCTCCCTTCCCTATCTTCAGGAGGAATTGTAGCTGCCTGCTTCAGGGTAGGATCTCACTCCAACTGTTTTTCTCCCCAGTCATAAGAACCATATGGTTTTCAAGAAACCACTGGTTCCCACAGCACAGAAAGGAAACTAAGGCAGCTGTGGAACTGAGCCATACAGGATACCTTCTGTCTTGTCCCTACCCTGCAGTACTGCCACAGCTGAATTGGAGAAATACCCAGAAGGCAGACAGTAAATGTAATTTTTTCAGTAAATGAAAAATAATTCAAAACATCATGACCAGAAGCAGCAGCAACTAAGGAGCAGGGGCAGACTTTGCACATACTGCCCTGCTTTGTACACTTGCAGATGTGCAAGCGACACCAGCTTTCAGATGCAGTGTTGAATTTGGGAGGAAAAAACTCTATCCCACAAACCCTCAACTTTTATTACCCGCCAGGCAAGGCTACCAGGCAGAACCCATGAGATGCCCTGAATAAAGCCAAAATGAAGGGACTAAAGGAAAAGCAGGGAAATCTTAACAGCCCAGGTTAGATAGAAGCCTTAATCTCTTGGTTGAGGTTGGTTGGGGTTTTTTTGGGGGGGGGGTTCTTTTGTTTTTGTTGTTGTTTTGGTTGGTTTTTTTTCCTTTAAATTGAATCCTATGGCTTCCCTTTATCAACCACTATACAACTAGCTGATACTCAAACAGGAATGCCTGTATTATTGCCTTCCCATTAAGTCTTTAGGGAGTAATTTTTCCCCTAAATGTGCAGATTGCAGAACCAGTAACTAAACCATCTGTTAGTAAAGAATAATTTCTTTGTAGCCCTTTGAGGTATTGTTTCTTTGTCCTCCTAGATGAGGCTAGAAGATCCCTACTTAGTTGATTCTAGGTTTTCATCTGTTAAGTCTGCCAAGGGCAATTTCATCAATCACAGGCAGCCAGGACTCTTCTGCTGGTGATGAGACTGAGATTATTTTTGGCACAAGCTCTTCTGGCTTTCCCTGGCATGGCCTGGCTGTTAAAACATAGCTCTCTGACCCATGCTTCCTTTTTAGGTGCTTTCTGCGGGACTGCTACATTCCAGGCAGTACGGTAGTGCTGCCTAGAACTAGAAAGATCAAGCCAAACGATCCCCTTAAAATCCTGCTTTAAGAAGTTTTCCATTATCAGTGCTGCATCTTCACCCAAGAGCACGGCTTTCCTTCCCGAGGATGCTGGCAACGGAGCAACTGAAAGAAGCGAACCGTGTGCGTCCCTCGCCCCTAAAGCTTAAAAGAATTTTTAACAAGGTGCCAGCACCAAGTCGGGCACACCGAGGTGCGGGTAACGCTGCTCCTGTGTCTTCAGAAGTCCCCCCACTAGGGGACACCGAGGCACCGCTGCGGCCGCGGCCTGCAGAGACAGCCCGTCACCCACCGCTTCGCGTAAACCCGCCCACTGAGAAACGGGACCCGCGAAAGAAGCGATTTCAATTGATAATTTTTATTTTCCTCCGGCACCCCCCGACCTTCCCCGCCCCGCCGTAGCCGCCCCTCGGCAGCGGCAGGAGCGACGCTACAGCGGCCGCCGGGGCTCTCGCGCACCAGGGCATGCTGGGATTTGTGGTTCCGCTGCCGCGGGGTCCTCCTGGGCGGAGAATGCGCGCTCGCTCGCCAGCATATTTTGACCCTTCTGCCTCCCCGTCCTCCGCCGCGACGCCGCTCGCTACAGCACATTCCAGTGTGGAGGCCGTGGCGGGAGGAGGGGGTGACTTTCTTCCGGGGTTGTCTACGTTGCCGCCTCAGCAGAAACGTGGAGTCCTCCGCTCGTCCTGGGCTCTCTCTCTGCAGAACCACCCCTGAGTCCTTCTTCGCCCCCGCGTCCTTGTTTAGAAACGCTGTCTGGAGCGACAGGTAGGCGGAGAGTGCCGCGGGAGGAAGCCGCGCCGATCAGGCATTACGGAGGGCAGGCCCAAGAGAGACCGGGTGACGGGTCAGGCCGGGGACCTGCTCCTCCCTCCCTCCCCTCCCTGAGATGCCAGCCCGGCAGTCGGCAGCGCAGCAGCGTGTGAGCAGCGTACGAGCAGCGTACGTCGGGGCCGCCGGGTGGGGACGGGCCGGGGGCTCCGCGCTCCCCCAACACCGCAAGGCGGGGACGGGGTGTGACCATTGAACCCCCTCGCGGAGCCGGGTTGGGCGGGCGGCGGGGTTGAGGTTACCGGGCGCTGAGTCTCGCTGTCGCGCAGGTTCTCCCGCCGTGTCCTGCCGCAGGATGGAGTTCGAGCTTCTGGAGAGCGACGTGCTGGAATCTCTGGAGGACCTAGGGTAGGTACCCGGGGCCAAGCGATGCTTTTGGTCAGCGGTGGAGGCGGGGCGGGGGGGGTAGAGGCCGCTTAACGGGACCGTGGCGTCCCCGGGCGGCCGGTGTGGGCCGGTAGCAGGAAGGCGACCCTGCTGTGGCCTGTGGCCTGGCGAGCGCCTCTACCTGCCTCACACAGGCGGGGCTGGGGCCTCCCCGGAGGGCCGCGGCCTAGGGCAGAGCTGTGCCAGGGTCTGTGCTCCAGCACTGCAGCGGGCCCCTTTCAGCAGAGCCCAAGTCCCACCTCCGCAGCGGGACGGATGATGGTGCTGGTTGGGCTTGACAAGAGTAGCGAGCCGAGTATGCAGTAATTTAACTGTGTGGCTTTTGGGAACATTTTACCTCTTCCTGTGTGCTGATCTCCTTCATTCAAGTGATGCCTTCCCCCTGTAACTCCTCTGTTCTTAGAACAGTCCTAGCTGAGGGTGGGGAGAAGGGGGAAAGAAACCTTGGAAGAGATCTTAGAGGAGAAGACATTAGGGAAAAATAATAGGGGAAAAAAAATGTAAATCACAAAACATTTTTCCTGTTACTGTTTAAAAAGATAATATAGCAAAGGAAATGTTGTTTAAGTCCATTACTATGTCAGAGTCAGTAAAGGTTATATAAATAAGAAAGGGAGAGCAAGGACAACACTGTAAGCTGCATGTCTGCAAACTGTTTAGAGCTCAGACAAGAGGCAGTTACAGTGCTGCTGCTGCTGGTTCTGTGCAGACAGCTGGATGAACTCAAATTGGCCACGTTCCCATAAATCACTTTGTGACTAGTGTCATTAAGCTCCAACAAAGATTATATTTCCAGGCTAAGTTGGTGATGCTGGTTCCAAAGCTTGACAAATAGGCTTCTGTTTTGGCAGGTATTTCTGACTGAGATGTGAAAAGGTTTCTGTCATGATGCATATAACATGGTTGGCTTCTTTTCTCTGCCATGTGTTCAAAAGGCTATTAGTGGCTTGAAGGAGTTGTGATTTCTGCTCCCTACCTGTGTAATTATAGACAGAAAGTGTTGCTGTCAATTTTTTATATAAATAAACAGTGAAAGCAGATTAAAAATTAAGTGATGCCAACCAAGACAAAAGACCTGGTTTTAACAATATTTGCAACAACTGGGAAAACTTCTGCATGTGAGTGAATGACTTTGTTTCCTTGTGTCTGGTGTGTATGAGGTTTTAAGCTTTGTCAGTAGCTCCATGGTCCTTCACAGTTCAACTTCTTTCCAGTCAGATACTGAAGACATTTCTAATATATTTCTTGATTATTTTTTAAGTAATAGCATTGCACATCAAAGAGATGTTTCTTTTTGGATTTGTGCTCGAGGTGCTCAGATAGTGGCCTTGTGCCTTGTACATCAATTTGTTGAGTTGGACTGGACAACATAATGTTACCAAAAGACAAGTATAGCTCTAGAACATGTACCACTGGCAGGAAGAGAAGGAAAAAGCTGCTTGCAGTCAGGAATCTGCAAGTTGGATTACAGGCCAAACAAAGGAGTAGCTGAAGTCATAATTATCAGAGAGAACACAGTCAACATGTCATATTTGCCAAATAAAAATTCTAGAAAATAATGTGACCAATAAACTGATGTGACCAATGACTTAAATCCAGCCCCTGCCAAAGCAAAAGTCATCACTTCTACTTGGATTTATAACTGGATGTTTCTATTCTGAGTCCCAGATGTTCCTATGCACATGTAGGTCTGAAATGTCTGTGGGATGGGACTTAAACTTGCTCTAATTAGCCTGTTGGAATTGTCAACCCTACTGTGGTAATGTTGTAGAGTTGTAATACATCAGATTACAGCTTCCCACCAGCTGCTAGTAGATTAATTCTTGCAAATCAAGCTGCTCTGTGAAGTAAAAGTTACTTTGGAGTGTGGTTCCTTCATTTTGGTTGGGTGAATTTCCTTCATTTTGCCTGTTACAGTGAATACCAAATACTTTATATGCGGTGCTAAGCACAAGAACAACGTGTGGAGAATAATATTTTCAATTGCTCTTTTGAGAGAATTTTTTTTTTTCACTTCCTGAGGCTTTCCAAGAGCTGGGAGGGCTCATGGGATTGCTGTGACAGTGGGTGACTGCTTGGAAGCTCAAAAGAGGGATTTTGGTTGACTGTGCTCACTCTTGGATGTCTTTGTTTTGGTGCAGTAGGTCAAAATAATACTGGGCTTTTTTTCTTAAATACTACAGTAAACTCTGACTTTATGCTTCGACCTGGTTAGTAGGGCAGTCTTCTCTGTAATCTTTATCTTCTCCCTGAGAATCAATACACAGATGTCCTGAAAATTTACATTTTCTACCTGGTCTGTAGACTCATGCTTTCTTGCACTAGACCCCATTTTAGCTTATTTTGTTTATGCAAAGACACAATTCTGTGTGTTTTTTGTGTCCGTTTAAGAGAGTATTTTTCCCAAAGAAGATACTGTTTTGGAGATTACTTTTGTAACATGTCTCACAGGTTTTGTTTTGTGTGGCAACACTTTAATGCACCATAGGAAATGGCAGAAAAGATGCACTAGTTCAACAGTAATAATTCAACTTATTCAACATACTTTAAAGCTCAAGAACAATAGTTTGCAGTTGCCCTAGAAAGGTATCTGCCAAGTGACCTCCTCAATGGATAGAGGCAGAGAAATTTCCACTTTGTGTGATAACATTCTCCAGGATGAAACCTTTGATGATGGTATTTTGTAACAGACTCTTTGCTGGAGATGCCAGAGTTTGCTCAAAAGTTTTCAGAATGCTTTTTCTTACCCCTCAGTGCAGGAATTTCATCAGTGTAGATGCTCGGTGTTGCAGATGTGATGAAGGTGTTGCTCTCAAGATACATACAACATAAAATACATCCCAGGAGATCAGCCTCAGCAAATGTAATAAACTATGCTTTTGTTTTACTTGTCAGTTACAAAGGTCCCTTGTTAGACGATGGAGCGTTGGCACAGGCAGTCTCCCGTGGAGCCAGCTCCCCTGAGTTCACCAAACTCTGTGCTTGGTTGGTATCTGAGCTACGCCTGTTCTGTAAACTAGAGGAAAATGTGCAGGCAACTAACAGTAAGTAGCCATCATTCTGGCACAAACATGCACTTGTGTGTTCTTGCATGCCATCAAGATTTGGGCTGACAGTTGCTAAATCTGTTGTACCAGGGAGTGAGTATTGTCTGTGTGCTGTCAGATGTTTGGGATATTTGGATATTTTCCACCTCTAACTTGCCTAATGAACAGCCAGTAGAGGGTGAAATAATAGTGACAATCAAAAAGTCTTTCTTCTGAAATGAGCTTTTTCTTTTATGAAAACTCCATGGTTGAACAACTAAAGTTCTGAGATGGATTTAAAGAAGATGGGTTTTTTAATGAAGATTGTGAGAATACTTCTATTTCACAGCTTCTGTTTGTAGTTTTCATGTAAGATGTACCTGTTATTCAAGGAAGTACTCTTATGACTACAGTAAGCATGTTTTCTTTTTATTGTTGGTTACCTTAACTCTCTGCTTACAGTGTATTTTTCCCTCTTTATGAAACACTTTGAAAAGGAGCCTGAAAATGTAGATTTGTTTATTGTTTTACTAGAGGAAGCAAACCTTTTTTTTTTTCCTTTTTTTTTTAACTTTTGGTAAATTAATCATGACATTCTACAGATTAAATTGTTAGTTTGGTACCTGTACTTCTGAATATCTAATATATTAACTCATAATGCCTTTGTGAGCTTAACTTTCACTCTACTCAGTGGCCAAAGATCACTGTCTTTCATCTCAACATCTCTTTCTTTCTGTTTTTTTCTACATGTCTATCCTTTTTTCTTAGAGTGTATTTGACTTCCTTTCTCTGTAGCAATATAGCATATCTATGTCTACTAGTACTATGATTTCTACTAGATGTCATGTGCAAAAATACTGTCTAGAAGTATTGTAGTGCCTATTTCAGATTCTCTAAACACAGTGATAGAAACAGTTTACCTGTAGTGCCATCAAGTCCTGCCTTCATATTGTGTGACTTGAATTGATAAATTACATATATTTTTATGTTGAAGTCTCATTTCAAAAGAAGTTACCTGTTAATTCTCAGTAATCACAATTTGTATGTAACTTAGTTTAACAAATTCAGATTAGTTTCATAAACTTCTGAAAGTAATTGTCTAAAATGTGGTTTACATAACTTTTTTTNTTAACTCCATCCATATACATAACTTTTTTTTTTTAACAGATACTAGTATGAAATAAGATCAGATGACAAGTGTGAGCTTGCAGGGGGAAGTAGAAAATCATGAGAGCTCTTAAACCATTCAGAACTATCAAATACAATTGTAATGGGAAGACTTAACTAATACTCAAAGATAACCCCTGTAAAATTTGTGATTATTTTAATGTCACTTTTCATTGTAGAAGTTGCTAGTGGCTGGCTGTCGTAGCTGGGAAAAGCTGTCACTAAAACATAATTTTACACTAATAGGAATATCATGGCAACAAATAATTGTGCTGTGTCTTTGAGAAACCCACAGAACACCTTTGGCCTCCTGAAAGCGAGGGTTTAATGTTAAACAGCAACTTGAGCAAAGTATGATTTATTTAGTCTTAAATATCTAATTAATTCTAATGACAGAGATACACATATTAGCTGTAAGCAAATCATTCTTCTTTTCCTTCTAAGGTCCAACTGAGGCAGAAGAATTTCAGCTGGAAATGAGTGGCTTGCTGGCTGAGATGAACTGTCCGTATGCCTCGCTGACGTCGGGAGATGTAACCAAACGCCTGCAGAGTCAAAAGAACTGTCTCTTGCTGCTTAGTAAGTTAAAAGGGTGCTTGCAAACAAACCTGGTTTTGTGCCAGTATCAGTGTTTCTTGCACCTAAGGAGATACTGTTTTGTTTACCAGAATACATAAGAACGGGTATTTAAAATTATTCTTTTTCCATGTAATACTTTCAGATCTCATACGTTTTGCTGACACTGTAGCCAGTAGGTGATGGAAAATATTGTTTGTATTAACCTTTTTCACTTTTACTAGCAAAAAGCCTGTCCTATTACTTCTCAAAAATATTCCCTCTAAAGAGGGAATAATTTGAAGACTTCTGCCAGGATTTAACTGATGAACTTTGTTTAGAAGGCTTGTAAAAATGGCTACTAGCATCATATGCATTTTGGAGCCCCCACCATGATGACTTGCAAGGTGCAACAAGACTTGTGTTTTCCTATGCTCTGACAACAGTTGGAATTGTTATGAAAAAGAAAAAAAAAGTTTTATCCCAACTCCCACTTTTTTTGGTCATCTCCCTTAGAAAATAGCTCCAGTGTTGTTTTCTGCTGATTGAAAATAATTTGGCAGTAGCAATAGTGATGTCTTCCTTTTACTTTTCCACCCAGCAGATCTCAACACCTAAATTGTTTTGATTCCTGCTTACAAAATGTAAGAGGAGAAGAAATAAGCCATAAATTTGGAAAAAGTGTCATGTTGCTTCACATGAAAAAGAAAAAAAAATTGAGTGGCAGAATTAGAAATTGTAATAGTAATTTTAATCTGATCTTAAATTCAACTTTAATGTTTCATTTGCTTCTCAGTTGCTGCTGATTCTTTAACTTCTCAAAACAGAAATTTAGTTCTGCCTGTAGCTGAGACATAAGAAATGGATTATAGAGTAGGTTCCTGTATTTCAATAGTAGGAGAAAAAGATACATAGTAAGACTTAATCTGAATTTTTTTATAGTATGTTCAAAGATGTCAGATGAAGTGAGGTAACTGTTCCATTTAAAATATTTTGTAGCTCAAACAATTTGCCTTCAGCTTACTCTTTGTAAGCCAGGGCATTCTATAAATTTGTCTCCTTTATTCCAGAGATCCTCTGTGATGTACATTTTGGTGATATAAGGCCATGTCAGAGCTGAACTCTGATATCCCCTCTGGCAGGAATGCTGTGTTTACTGTCAAATGTGGAACTGAAATAGATGCCCAACTCCCCTTTTTTTGTGTACCATGACAGTTGCATGGCTTTCTTTACCTTTGTTAAGCTAGTTTATTATGTATCCTGTTGTATGTGAGCTGTAAAATCATTTTTAATGAGAAACAATAACTCTTTAATGGAATGCTAGGGTGTTTAACATGTTAGCAGAGTGCAGCACAGTTTAGTCAGTTGGAAGATGTAACATATTGCTGGGAGAGGAAAGCACCAAAGAGATGTCTTGGTGTGTGTCTGGGTTTCAGGTCAGGGCCATCCGCTAGGCAGATGTTCTCTTTTAGCCCTTCTAACTCAAACCAGGACAGTGTGCAGCATCACTAGAGTACAATATTAAGTTCTGGCATCTGCAGAAATAAAGAGTTTCAGGTTGCTTAATAAAAGGTCTGGAAAAAAAAGAATCACTTTCTGAAGAACATTTATGTTTTACAGCTGTAGTCTTAAAAATTCCAGTCTCTGTCAGAGGAGGCTGAAGGGAGCTTGAATGGGATCTCTGAATTATTGTAACAGGGTCCTGTTGCTAGTTTCTTTTGTAAATAATTGAAGGTTGAAATCAATAAATATCACTATAAAGTACTGTTGAATTAACTTATAAAGGATTCTTCACTGCTTTATTTTAAGAATGTTATAAATTATAAGGTGTTCTATATCTTTAGCAGAAGACATGAGCAGAAGACACAAATGAAAAGCTTTGTTCTTTTCTTAGTCTTTTGATCTGTCCCTATCTTATAGGTAGTAAGCTGCTTTTGTATACCTATAGGTTTGTGTCCCTGCTCACAACTCTGTCTGTATCAGTGCAGTTTTTATATCCTTATTTTTAGAAATAGTTATTTACATTACTGTTACAGTCACCCAGAATGATTAATGATAAAAGTATTGTTAAACTTATGTAGTTTTTTTCAATTAAAAATGTAAAATAAATTTGTATCACTGTAACTGACACCTAATACTGAAATTCTGGATGTTTAGCATGTTCAGGAATTGTGATTTTAATTTTGTTTGTTTGTTTGATAAAGGAGTTAGAATGTGATAGTAGGCTCTTGCTGGTCTGATACCAAAGAGCACTGGAGGCACTCAGACCTCTATTTCATCAGCTACTGCCTTCCTTTCTGGAGTTATTATAAACCTGAATTATTGATAGTGCTTTTAAAAGTGGGGTTAATTTTCCACTCTGCATCTTGCCTGGGGAAGTAGAGGGGATTCATACAACATTTCACTTTTCTCTACACATTTCTTTGCATTGTTTCCTAGGCCCTCAAGAAGCATTTGTCTAGCTTGAAGTGCACGTCCCAGTCCCTCATCCTGCTTTTTTCCATGTTCCTAGTCTCCTGTCTTTGCTGGGCAAAGCCTGAAGGAAAATAGCAGTGTTCTGTTGAACTCGGTGATTAATACCTGTTGGAATCATAGGAATTTTTTTTTTTTTCCAGGCTTTAATTGGTTGTATTAAACCTTTCCCCTGTTTGTTGTGTTTCTATCATTGGGCTCAGTGATTATGAGAAATATGAGTGTTGTGTGGATACCAAAATGACAGCCTTCACTCTTTCTAAACCAGTCCATTTGCAAATATGTTGGTTGTAAGCTCTTGAGTTCTCACTAGTTTTAAAGTAATTTGCCTTGGCTATATCTGATGCCTAAATCTAATTTTTCTTACCCAGCATACCTCATCTCAGAACTGGAAGCTGCCAGAATGCTGTGTGTGAATGCCCCTCCTAAAAAAGCACAGGAAGGAGGTGGCAGTGAAGTCTTTCAGGAGCTAAAAGGCATATGTATTGCTTTAGGCATGTCCAAGCCTCCAGCCAACATAACGATGTTCCAGTTCTTCAGTGGAATTGAAAAAAAAGTAAGATCCAAATGAACAAAACTAGAATATTTATGATGTCACTGTTCTGATGAAAAATCGTTCTGCTACCAGGGAGAGAGACTTGCTTCTTGTGAAGGAGAGTTAAGGTGGTTTACTGAGTATGCCAAGAGGCAGGGTTTTGAAAACTAATTAAAAGGCTTTTTCCATGCCAAGGCACGAGGTCAGGGACTACTGCTATCATTGCCTTCTGGGGTGAGGTATTTCTTACTCTGCTCTGGTTTTTAATGTCATCACCTGTTGCAGAAGACCTATGGAATTTTAATCTATGGAATTTTTTAGATATAATATATAGCTGTGATGCTTATGGTCAAATGTTGGTGGTATTTGATAAGGAGAAAGCAAAGCTAATAACAGGAAAACATCATTTTATAAATCACAATTGACACTTTGCTCAATTTAATTTAACCTTAAATAATACCGAGTGAGAAAGCACCCTGGAGTTTTCTTGGTTTTAAAAAGTGAGTCTTATAGAGGCAATATTCTGATCTATCATGTGAAAATCAACCTACCTTTTACTTTGCACTTATGTGGTACAGTGTGGTGTAGGATCTTTGTATAATACCATTAACATTGACTATGTTAATGATCAACCACATTAAAACAAAGAAGCTGCTGAAACCTGAATGAATTGCTACATCTGCTCTCTGAAAGCACTTGGGTTTAAAATCTTCAAGTTAAACAAATAGGGCTCTGCAGCTTTGGAAAACCAGATCCCTGAATATGTTAAATCAATTGCTGGAATGAACAGCCAAGGAAGTTGAAAAATATGGTTTGCAGCAGTGGAAAACTGAGTTTCATAACTCCAACCTGCTTTCATCCAAGTTTTTGTTGCTGCTACTCCATTTCTTCCCCCTAAAGTCCTCGGAAATTTTGAGATGGGAAAGATAACAGAAATTGTGCCACAACTTTTAAAATGCAAGTTAAATTTAAATTTTCATATTGAGGATTTCTTCTCCCTTGGATTGTAAAGAGGGGTCTTTCTTTAGGTTGTATTTCATGTACTCTCAATACAACCTTTTTGATACAAATGTGGGGTTTTTTTCTGAATTAAAGAGATAATACGTTGAATAATCCCTTTGTCTTCAATGGGAACTGTACCTCATGGAATCTTTCTACTTTAACTGTACCTATACCCTAGTCCTTTTATTTTAAAAGTTATATCCTAGACTACTAGAAATATAGGAATAATTGCTTTCCAAAAGAAGTGTGCTTGGTTCTTTGTCCCAGAGAAAACAGCTTGATATTGGAGGTTGCTCTGTTGTGCCCATGACTGCCCCAAGAGTCCTCTCCTGTAATCAGAATGTTGAAAAGCTAATTTTTTATTTTTTTTAGTCACTGCTTATGTTTTTATATGTCTCCTAACAGCTGAAGGAAACCCTAGCAAAGGTTCCACCTAATCATGTTGGAAAACCTTTACTGAAGAAACAACTGGGACCAGCTCACTGGGTAAGTAGTTGCAGGAATTAGAGACCATTTCCCTCCTTCAGGTATATAAGGTATTAGTCTTTATTCTGTGTGTAATGTTGCAGAAGGATTTTTCTCATCTCTTTCTGAAGATAAGACAATTTCTTGCAGTTTTTTCTACATACATGAATGTTCAGCAACTGATAAAGTCTTAGACTTATGAATCTGTATGTTCAGATGCAGACAAAAGTTTTCCAGAATAAAGAATAAAGGAGATTTACAGTGGTGGTGCCAACCTGCATGCTCATGCAGTAGTTTAAGCCTTCCTGTCCTGCCCCTTGTAGCCTCTTCCCCAAGAAGCAGTGAGTGTACAGGTGGAGTCTGGGAGAGGCTATGCAGGTGGCAGAAGAACAATGGTCATCTCCAGCTGAGTTTTGTCATCTGCTGTTCTAGAAGGATGGTGCCTGGGTTAGATGCTGCTGCTGCATCAGCACACAGCTATGGCTACTGCTGCAAGACTGCCAGTTTCTCTTGTGTCTCTTGCTTAAGCTTGAAGCTCATGTATGCCCAACAGTTTGCTTCCTTTGGTGCTTGTATTGTTGAGGCTGAAAGTGGGCCCTCCTATGACCTTCCAGCCAGGCTTCAGGCACTATATAAATAATTTCCTTAATGGTGCATATCTCAGCTGGCTTTTCACCAAAGGGCACTTCCTTGCCTTGTCTGTATGCAGATTGTGCTTTAATCAAGATCCTCTTACAGTATGTTACTTACTTTTAGTCCTTTATCTTTGCTCTGTCTTTGTCCTTAAGCTTACTACTTTTTAAGAAGTCAGGGAGACCCTGGTCCATCGGTCTTAGGTGTGTCCTTGCATCTCCTTCAGCTTGTGGCATGTAGTATTCTTTCACTTTTGCTTCTCTGCCCTGGTGGATGTTGAGAAATCCCTCAGCAGTGCATGCAGTTTTTATATCCCTTCTGAAAAGTGAATAGCTGTGATATTGGAAATGGTAAAGGCCTGAACATGAGGATAACAGAGCCTTTGAAGACTTCAGGAACATAGTGTCAGCAGGTGTAGCTTGCTGTGACCCCATTTGACAAGGCAGGTAATTGCAGCCTTATGACCTGCTTAGTATCATTGTGTGACTCACTCGCTTCCATCCACATAGTAAGTAGAAGCACTTTATCTATACTCTGTAGCTTATGTTTGCAAATTTTTCTTTCAGGAAAAAATTGAAGCAATTAATCAAGCCATAGTAAATGAATACGAAGTCCGAAGAAAGCTTTTAGTCAAACGTTTGGATGTCACTGTGCAGTCCTTTGGCTGGTCAGATAGAGCTAAGGTACAAACAACTTGCTGTGCAGTTCCAGTTAATGGTAATGCTTTATAATAACTAAATCTGGAAAACTGTCTTACTGTTTCATCCTTCATGAGTACAAAATAACCCCAGGAGTTGTCTGGTTGTGGTCTGAGTTTTTGAAGAGGTCTATGATAATGTAAGTTGACTGGAAAAATTTTTACTTCAAGCTGATCTGTTGGATTGAAAACAATATATGAAATGAAAAGCTAGACCATCTGTAACTATACTCCAAAGCCAAAACATACATAGGCCACTTGAAAAAATATTAAGAGGGGATTACTGATCCAACCATTTGCATTCAGAGTACCATAATGTGAAGCATTAAGTGCTGTGTCTGTGTTGTGGTAGAAAACCATCTTCCTGTTGACCATCCCTTAACTTTGTGCTGTCCACAGTGATGAGAGTTTTCTTAACTCAGTCTGTCTGCTGGCACAGCTCCACAGATGCACATAAGGAAAGCTGCTAAGGCACTACTTGTTCTTTCCTCATAGACCAGTTTCTATGTGCTGCTTTTGTCTTTGAACCGTGCAAGTGGTTTCCTTATTTTCTGTTTTTCATAGTGAAAAAGAAATGACAAGGTGTAAAAAATAGTACATATTTATTTTTGAGGACTAAATCAGATCTGCTAACATGCTGTTAATTATGCTGCTGGCATCTTGAGCTATTAGTGATAAACTGTGGCACATTAATTAATCTTGATGATTTATTTTTTTTAAAGTGTTTTTATTAAAAAACTGGACAGATGTAACTTGTGTATGAACTCAGGGCTGGTAGTGCAGATTTTTGCAGAGTCTGTCAGTTGGAAAACTACTGTCAAAAACCCAGTGTGGTTAATGCCAAAAGTCAGTAGAGGGACTGCACAGGAGGCAGAGATGAGGTGAAGGATCTGTTTGTAGCTTTGGCGCTGCCGTGGAGACAAAGCACTGAATTAGCACAAGCACTTGAGAGCTTTATTTCTGCCCCTACCTCTTGATGGTTTGCTGATGTGAAGAAGCTGCCTGGAATGAGAGTGTGAAAGAGTTAACACAGCCTTTGTCTGCTGATACAGGGACCCCCAGCCTCACTGGAATGGCTGTGGATCAAGGGGCAGGCCCAGAAGGAAGTCCGGATGCTGGACAGACACGTTTCAGTATCTTGTAGACATTAGCAGTAGTTCATATAACTACATAACACACTTATTTTCTGTCAGTCAAACACAGAATATAATATGGTCTGCATGTATATATTGTTAAAGTTGTTAAAAGATGTCTTAGCAGTTCAGTCAGAATAGTATTTCCTATATTACTTAAGAAATCAGTTTGACAAATGCTTTGTTCCAGTGATATTTTTTTTTAGTTAGAGTGGTTCTCACTGTTTTTTATATTCATTTTTGTTCTATTTGCAGTAGTGTCTTGTTCTTCAGCGTTCATTTGATTCTTTTGGTGTGGTGTCCCATTGCTTTTCTATTACTTGAGCTGACTGGGTTTTGTTCTTCTCTTGAACAGAGCCAAACAGAGAAACTGGCTAAAGTCTACCAGCCAAAACGTGCCCTCTTATCTACTAAGTGCACTATTTCCGTGGCAAATCTGTTGGCAGCTCGGCAGGATTTGTCCAAGATCATGAGAACAAGCAGCGGGTCCATCCGAGAGAAGACTGCATGTGCCATTAATAAGGTACCTCTGGGGACAAATGGCTTGTTGGGTTATGAATATTTAGTTTGAATGTAGTGGCAAATCTTACCCTTTTTTAGGATTATAAGTAGAATTTGGAAATAAAGGATAAGAGACTTGATGTTTATACATCCAGATGATGCAGCAGTGCATTGTGGGAACTGCAGCTTCACCTGTTTAGGTTCAGAGTGCCCCTTCTTAGGGCATTGCTGAAATGTCTTTGACTTCCAGTGAGGGTAGGCCTGCTCTGCCTTCTGAGACATTACTGACTGCTACCTTATTTTGTCACCTACAGAGTAACCATGTTTCTGGGCTATGTAAATAGAGTGTATTAGGATCACAAAGCAAGGATCTCACAAATCACATTCCCCTGTGTACACAAATAAAAGAGATTAAAGTTAAGTGTGGACATAGCAGCAATATGATTTAGATGCATTGATTTACTTTGTTTCAAAAGGTGTGATTTAAGAGGTGTGACAGGCTCACAGAAGTACCCGTGCTGAACTTGAAGCTGAGTAGATCAGTCCAGTGGTCTACTGGGAACTGTAAAATTTGTGGGTGCACATGTGTGCCTTTTGGCTTGCTGGGTGCCATCTGTAGTTCACACGAAGCTCTAAATCACTTAGGGTGGAATGATGGTGTGATGATTTGACTCCACTCACTCAACCCTAAATAAGTTTTGCACCTTTTGAGTGTAGCTGGAGTGTGGAATGTAAGAAACTAAGTGTGAAGATGGGTGTGACTGTATTGTCAGGTCGTGTATTTGTTTTACATGAGGAATGCAGTACTGCCCTGCTGCTGATTCATATTCTGGTATCTCCAGTAGCACTATTAAATGTTTTCCAAGACAGTAACATGAAGTAGCAGGGTAACCTGCTTCCATTGAAGTTTTCCTGTTTTATCATTTTAAACAATGCACATGTCCTGTCCCATTTCATATCTTGCTCAGTTCTTAACGTGACAGCATCCTTAGGCAGCTAAAGACTTCTAGAGTCTTGCTCTACTCTGATCCCTGCTGTCTGACATCTCTTTGTTTTTTGCATGCCCTGAAAACCAAAACTTTTGCATTTTGTTTATCAAGCCAGTGGGTTCTACAACAATTCAGAGCACTATTTAGGAGAGACTGTGTTGTGCTGTAATTCTGTTCAAGATTAGTGGTCTGCACTATTAAACAGATTAGTGTAAGATGGTGCTGATGCTGCAAAAAATCAGTTTCTCCAGACTTGTCCTGTTAGCAGTGCTTGGAGTGCTGGGTAATCCCTGATTAATTTTTAGTAGTTGGAAACAAAGTTCTGGCATATTCAGACAAAAGTTTGTCTTGATGATGAACTCTTGTGGATGTAGTGACTGTTGAGTGGCTGTATTTTGTGGTGTGTGACTTGTCTGTGAAGAGTAACCACTTCACAGCAGTGCTTCCTTTTCCCTTGCAGGTGCTAATGGGCAGAGTGCCTGACAGAGGAGGTAGGCCCAATGAAATTGAACCACCACCTCCTGAGATGCCACCGTGGCAGAAAAGACCAGAAGGTGGCCCGCAGCAAGGTGGCAGCAGAGGAGGAAGAGGTGGCTATGAAGCCTCCTATGGAGGACGAGGAGGTTATGACCATGGGAGCCACGACCGAGGAGGGAGAGGAGGTTATGACTCATCATATGGAGGGCGAGGAGGTCATGAACAAGGAAGCCATGATCGAGGGGGACGAGGAGGACGTGGTGGTTACGACCATGGTGGCAGAGGAGGTGGAAGAGGAAACAAGCTTCAGGGAGGTTGGACAGATGGTGGAGGTGGTGGCTACCAGGATGGCAGCTACCGGGAGAGCAACTACAGAGATACAGGTTTTCAATCAGGTGGCTACCATGGTGGTGGTGGTGGTGGTGGCTACCAAGGAGGAGGCTATGGTGGCTACCAGTCATCTTCATATTCAGGAAGTGGATACCAAGGTGGTGGTGGTGGCTACCAGCAAGACAACAGATATCAAGATGGTGGGTCCCATGGTGACCGAGGAGGTGGGCGTGGAGGAGGGAGGGGTGGCCGTGGCGGTCGTGGGAGCCGTGGAGGTCAAGGAGGAGGCTGGGGGGGCAGAGGTGGGCAAAATTTTAATCAAGGGGGGCAGTTTGAGCAGCACTTCCAGCATGGAGGTTATCAATATAATCAATCTGGCTTTGGACAAGGAAGACACTTCACGAGCTGAGGCTGCTAAAAACTTGTGCTTCAGCAGAGCTCACATAATAGAAACCTGGTTTGAGAAGCCCAGCTTAATTGCTGCTTGAATTAGTACAGGTTTGTACACACCAGGTGGGACCTCTTTGGGTGGGATGTTTTGCATTGAGCAAAGTACAACTTTCTGTAGACCTCTCCTCCCAGCCCTGACCTGTCTGAATCAAATGCATCATCACTACCACTGCACCCTAAAGATCTTTTAGTCGTTGCACCGGTTCCCTCTGCTCAAAACACTTTTGTTCTGAAACTACTTGCTGTGTTGGCCTCCTGCTTTGATTCGTAGAAATGCGAGGAGGCCTGGTCAACTACATCTATTCTAATACACAACAGAACAACGGCTTTTTTTCCCCCACCCCTGCTCATTGTTCTGACAATGCCAGCTCTGAATGTTGCCCTGTGGCCGTCGGGTCGGGTTCGTTTGGGTCACAAAGCGCCGCCACCGTGCTCCGGCCGGCGGGGGGTGTCTGCTACGTGAGCTCTGCCGCAGCCCCCCCCGCCCTGCCCCGCGGGGAGCCCGCCCCACATCCTGCCAAGATCATTTCAAACTACGCTACTTTGTGAACCGGTAGTATGTGTAGGCCTGTAGTTAGGTGTAGCAAATTCAAACTGACCTGCCTCCATCCAAAACAAGTTGCTCCTCCTCCAAACCTAATTTTTTACTTGAAATCAACTAGAAGAAACGACAAACTGAAATTTAAATTTTCTTTGCAAGTTAATACCACTGGCTCAGCAAACCTAGGGCAATTTGTTTTGGGGGTTGTCTTTTTAAAGAAATGCACTACGGCCTTGGAAGATCAGCTCCTGCCTGGAGGAAGCCCTTTTACTATTGCTGCAGAAAACAAAGCCTGGCTGAGTTCGATGTTCTAATGGTTTTGGTTTTGGGTTTTTTTTTTTCTTTACTGAAAGCCACATAATGCTTCTTGCTGGGTTTTTTGTGTACATAAACATTGTCAAGCTGTGAAAGAAAATGGCTGAAGGTGTGCTGTTGTATAAAAGGTGAGCAATAAAAGTGTCTGTCTGTTCTCTTTGCTTTAGTTTCTTCTCCTTGGTAGTAAAAAGCAGTTGCTTCAGTAGCTGGGAATTAATCTGTTTTATATTTTAATCTATTTTAGATACTGTAGCCATCCCAGATGGACTGTGCATTCTGCCCCATGAGAAGCTGTTGAAACAGGAGCAGATGGGAATCACTGCATTGTGTCCTCCTCTCTCTGACCTGCTGTGGCAGTGTAGCAGTGCCCACCCACCCCTCCTGGGGGTTGCTCTGTAAAAGTTATTCTGGGGCCATGTGAGTGCCTGTCTCTCAGGCTCTGCTCCTGGGTGCCATGGGAGCACGGTAACACTGCTCTGCAACTCTCCTGATGCTCTCCAGCTTTGCAGAAAATGCAGGTTCCTGTGACTCTGCTCAGGTGGCTGTAGCAGAAGTTACACTGATGGCAGCCTCTGGCTCCCTGAAGTGCCCATGGGTCAGAATTCAGGTCAATGCAGGCAGGAGGAGTTTTTTGGGTTACAGAAATAACACGAGAATTGGAGAGTATCTGTGTAATGCTGGTATTGCTCTTAAGATAATTCTATAAGCTGATAAACGTTGTTTATCATGGATTTCCCTGCACTTAATTCCATGACCAACCTGAAAATTTGCTGTTCAGTTTACTGTGGCCACTAGGTGCTGCTAGAGACTCACACAGCGGACGCTACCGTCTCTGAAAGACACTTTGGAATCTCAAAGTCTTGGAGGTTTTTTTTTCATGTTTCAAGCAAATTTAGCAAGTTTAACGAGGGGAGAGTTTTCTGTACAAAATCCAGGCCTTTGAGGATCCTAGATAAAGATCTATTTCAGCATAATACAGTTCAGATTATGAACATCTGAAAACTAATTGCTGCCTCACAAAGGTATGGATGGATTCTTACAGAAGGATGCTCAGAGAAGCTACCTCCCTTGTGGTGAGCATTGGTTGATTGGACAAGATGATCTTTGGACATCCTTTCCAATCCCTAACATTCTGTGATCCTGGTAAGTAGCTGCATCCATGCGAAAATAATTAGTGGGATTTTAAGGATTCAGATTCCTACAATTGGATCGGCCTGGTAAAGGCAGAGAGAGTGAGAGTTCAATGGCTTTCTTCTAGGAATGCAAAAGCTTCAAGCTGAGAGCTTCTGCTTTTCTTCACACTGTTCCTTGCTGCAAAGAGGCTGCTGAATTTCACAAGTGCATTAGAGTGCTGCAAAGTAGTTTCTAGCAAGAGGTAACCCAGGAGGCTCTTCAGAGAATCTCTGGCTGAGCTGCATCAGCACCTTCTGAGGCCTCCTTTCTGTGCTAGAGGTGCCACTTTCTCTGGAAGGCTATTGGCTGTTGCTGCAGTGAATGGTCTCACACACTGTGACATGGTGACATGAAGCTGGGTGCATTAGGAGCACAGAGCCTTCCCCTTCCCCTTATTCCAGCTTGGTTTTTCTTCTCAAAATAAGTTGCTTCTTCCTCTTCCAGGTCTTAGGGTAAGCTGACTTCTATTTTATTGCTGTTTGAGGGGGAAAGTTTATTTAAAAAAAAATAAAACATTTCAGAAGGCAAAACAGGAGGCTTTACTCTTCCAACAGGAAAGAAAACACTTTGCTTCTGCCAGCTGTTGTTGTTTTTCCTTACTCTATTGTTTATTCCTTGTGGCTGTGACGACTTTGTCCTCCAGAGAAAACAAGCTTTGTATATGTGGAGAGAGCAGCTTTGATTAATGAAAGCAAATAGCCCCTGCTTTGTTATTGTCTGTATGATGCTCTGTTTTCCAAACGTGATTCCTGCTGCACCAGTAGAAAACTGAAGGGGAAGGTGGGAGAGGGGAGATGCATTGCAGGGGTTATTAGGCTTGCAATGGATTGGATTTACCAGCTCAATCTCATGGTGATCAAAAGCAGAACTCCAGCAGATGAGTTTAGAAAGCAAGGGTTTGTGCAGGGGAACAACGTTCTTCCCTTTTGCCACAGTTGTTCTTGCCACTCTTCCCCAACCTTTAGGTATCTTCTGTTTTCCCATCTGCCTTTCTTTAGCAACTTTTGTTTCCTAAAAGGATTCTCTTGCATAGCCCTTCCATTCCATCTATGGGGATAACCCTCTCTCAGGTGGTGTCATTGTGCAGTAAAATAACTCTGGGAAGTGGGGAAGCACTTGCTTCCCACGTCAGGCACATTAAAATGCCATGATCTAGATGTCCTCCTATAAAAGCACATACTTTTGTATTTATTTAAGTGTATTGATGCTGGGGGGAGGTTCTTGCTTCACTCCAGCCTTCCTCCCCTTGGCCCATATCCCTAAAGAATATTCAGTGTCAAGTGAGGTACTGAAGTATTTTGGGATCTGTGTTGTGTCTCTCTTGGGTTAAGATGGCTGGTGATGCTGAACTTACTCAGGTTCCTCTCCCTCTCTAGGCACATCTCTCAATGTGCAGTTTCATGGTGCTGTGCCATTACAGCTGGTGGCCCCCAGAGGGTCTCCTCTAGCTATGAGTTGGACTCCTAAGCCATAGCATGTGGGTAACCTGCTTTAACGTGGTGGAACCTTTGTGCATCTCCATTGCTGCTTGCACGGGAAGTAATGAAAATGGCAAGTGCCTCAACCAACCTCTAACCTAATTATAGACAGCGAGTGTCTGAGCTGGAGCTGGGAGGAAGAAGGGAAGATTCATCTCTAGACAGCTGCAAGAAGTGGCTGGAGCCTGAACAGTGGCATAGGAGTGTTCCCTGTAATACACCTGGGAAATGAAAATTAAACTGTGCTGAAGTGGGAAGAGTTGAGTGGGGAGTGAGAGGATTCTCACCGAGATCTGATGACTCAATTGGGTAGCCAAAAGGCTCATGTGGGTTCCTAGAGTACTAGAAGTTAATACAGCTCCCTGGTAGGTTAATGAAGGCCAGCATAAAAAAGTCCTTAACTGTCTGCTCATTGCACATTGTTTATTCTTAGTTCTGCCACATTTAGGGCTCCAGTAGAGTCTCTGTGGTGTTTGCTAAAGATTTTCAGGTTTGTGATCACTCATCCTGTCTGAACTTCTGTTTTTTTTCCTTCGACCACAGGGATGATGCAGGAGTCTGTATGCATCTGTAAGGTGTTGACTGTCATTTAGCAGTCCCAAATAATCTGGCTCAGGCTACTGGGCTCCTAGCACAGCCTTAGGTGAGAGCTGTCACAGCTGTCACACTAGTGCTGTGACTGGAGAGCAGGACAGTGAAGTGGATGTGAATGCTGCTTCCCTGCTTCCCCTGAGCAAGCTTTCAAAACACTTGTGTTTCAGATGATGCCTTTTTAAAGGGACACAAACTGAAAGCAAGTGTTATTACCACCTGTAAATACTGCCTTTCCCCCCTCTCTGGCTGAAAATAAGCAGCACCTCTAATGGCTTGACAAACAAGGGTAGGAGGGAAAAAATATTTTTCCTTTGTGTTTACTTTGTGCTTTTTACAGCTCTGAGTGCTGTCAGTGTCATTGTTTCCCCTTTATTGTCCAGTAATTTCCCCTCTTGCCCACGTGGTCTTTCCCACAACAGAGGGGAGAAAAACAAGTACAAAAAGTAGGAAAACACTATTGTAAGAGCAAAGAAAGAGGGAGTCTGCCTGTGCTGTGGGCAGGTGGAAGGTCATAACTCGTTTTCACACATGAAGCAGAGATGAAGGTGATAAGGACTCTTTAAACTTCCCGGCATTAGCTTAACTCATGGAAAAAGCAGACCTTTTGGCTAAATTTCATACTGCCTCAGCAGTAGCCTTCTGCTGATGGCTTTTCTGTCTCCTAGGACCAGATTGTCAGCAGCTGCAAACAGCACTTTAGAGTTCAGTGCACACATTTTCCAGCGAGTTTAGCCTGTTGGCTGCAGTGCTTATTTTGGAAATCCAGTTCAGATCAGTGCTGATAACTCAAACTCGTTCCAAAGTTACATCTATTTCTCCAGTGGCCCTGGGTGGGCCAACTGTGTCGTCAAGACTCTTGAGAAGTACTTGGAGCAATTTTATTTTTTTTTAATTTTTTTTTTTTTTTTTATGCTGTACAGAGGCCCATCAGTTACAGGTTGATGCTGAATGAGCCAACCAATGGTTAGAGTTTTTTTGATGATCATGAAACAGCAAACCCTTGTTTCTCTCAACCCTTGTGTCTCCACAAAATCTGCATTCAGATCCCCTCTCCCCTGCTTAGTCTCCATTAGGATCCCCTTTCTTGGTGTCACATGCAGGGGGAGATCTCTCTTAGTGTGCTTCTTCTCACCCTTACCCCCATCTGACTACAGTTATTTGTTCTTGGTGCTTACTGGATTTTTTTCCACTGCTGTCTGGGATCCAGCTATTTCCCATCTATTTCCCATACAATAGCCTGAAGCTTCCAGAACTGGTTTCCCAGGGCACAAGTACCCTCCGTGGCAGCTCAGGCTGTCAAAGCCAAATGCTTCCAGGCTCCTGATGAGGAAGACCTTGGTGGCTGCATTAGGGTGTGCTTTCACTTTGGCTTCCACAAGGGGGTCCCTGAGCAACAGTCCACAGAGGTGACAGCAGCCAGGCCACTCTGTTTGGAAAATGTAGCATTTTAGGCAGCAGCTGCCCCTAGACTTAGTCTGCAGCTTTTCATCTTCTGTATTGAAAGAAATGGCTCACCTTTCCCAGCTGGGGAATAATCCGTGCTTCAGACTATCTCTGGTCAGCAAGCATGTTAACTGTCCTCCCCACCTCCTGAGGCATGTGCCTCTCAGAAGACAGCTCTGACTAGCAAGATGTATCATCTGCTCTGCCTAGCTTTTTAAAGCACAAAAGCTGGGCAAGGCTGAGGGAATAGAGACTGTGAGGAGATCTAGAGTGGAGTAGAGAGCTGCAGTTCAAAGCTGGTTTTGCCTTTCACTCTGAGGGAGCCAGATGTCCCCTTGACTCCCTGAGTAGTACTCAGAGTTACTCAGTAAAACTGACAGCAAGGCTGAATCTCCCTTACTTGCAGCACAAGGCTTTGCAGAGATTTTACACAAACGCAGAAAGTCCTAGTGGGTTTGGCTCAAACAGCCAAATCCTCACGTACAGGGTCTAGCCAAGCACTTACATTTTTCACCTACTCCTGTTGCTTGTATTCTTTGGCATTTGCAGAGCAGACTGTAAATAAGGTTTGGCCTATCTTCCTTCTTTCCACTGTATCTTTGTTTGGATTTTTTTTTTTTTTTTAAACAACCCTTCCTTCTTCCTCCAAGTTTCTTGAAAGATTGTGAGACAGGGAAGAATGGATGTGGTGGATGCATCCAGCATCATTTGGGATTGCATCTCTTCTTTATCTACTTCATTAATCCAGTACCCTTATTGTTACGATGCTTTTTCTCATGGACCTGAAATTGCTGCAATTCTTGCAGGCAGGATTTCACTAAGGCCAGCAGAGGCAGGCAATTCAGGCAGGAACGGTGATGTTCTGCAGGATGTTCTGCCTTTTGTTAAGTCAGGGGAGACCAACAAAAAATTATTTGTTGCTTTGCCTAGATTGGGGAACTAAAATTTGTTTCGTAAGGTGAGGAAAAATCTTTCCCATTCAGTAAAACATTGTTAACTTGATTAATAGAATCATTTGGTTGGAAGAGACCTTTAAGATCAAGTCCAGCCACTAACCCTGCACAGCCAGGGTCCCTAAACCATGTGCCCCAGCACCACATCCACACGGTTTTTAGACATTTCCAGGGATGAGGACTCAACCACCTCCCTGGGCAGCCCATTCCAATGCCTAACCACCTTCTCTGTAAAGAAATTTTTCCTGCTATCTAACCTAAATTTCCCTTGGTGCAACTTGAAGCCATTGCCCCTCATCCTGTCATCTTTAACTTGGGAGAAGAGGTCGACCCCCACCTCCCTACAACTTCCCTTCAGAGAGCAATAAGGTCCCCTCTGACCCTCCTCTTCTCCAGACTAAACACTCCCAGCTCCCTCAGCCTTTCCTCATAGGAGAAACTCTCCAGACCCTTCACCAGCTTTGTTGCCCTTCTCTGAACCCGTTCCAGTGCCTCAACATCCTTCTTGTAGTGAGGGGCCCAAAACTGGACACAGTACTCAAGGTGAGGCCTCACCAGTGCTGAGTACAGGGGTACAGTCACCTCCCTGCTCCTGCTGGCCACACGGTTCTTGATCCAGGATGCTGTTGGCCTTCTTGGCTGCTTGGGCACACTGCTGGCTCATATCCAGTCGGCTGTCTACCAGCACCCCCAAGTCCTTCTCCGAAGTGCAGCTCTCCAGCCACTTCTCCCCAAATCTGTAACACTGCAGGGGGTTGTTATGACCCAAATGCAGGACCCTGCACTTGGTGTTGTTGAACCTCATGCAGTTGGTTTCAGCCCAACACTCCAGCCTGGCCAGATCCCTCTGCAGAGCATCCCGACCCTCAGCAGATCCACACACCTACCCAAATTAGTGTCATCTGCAAACTTGCTAACCATGCACTCCATCCCCTCAGCCAGGGCATTGATAAAGATGTTGAAGAGTACTGGTTCCAACACTGAGCCCTGGGGAACACCACTAGTGACCGGCTGCCAAATGAAGTAGGGAAAGAAAACATTTCTTGTATATTAATGTATTCAGCTCTCTTCCAAGGTAAAGAGCTCATCTTATACCAAATTTTAAAATGGTTGTTCGTGCCCTGTCGGCCTTTCCCATTCAGGTGCTTGCTGTGGAACTCAAGATCATCATTCTGGACACGCAGTCTGTGAATGTTTTTGTTTTTGGGTTTTGTTGTGGTTTTGTTTTTGTTTTGTTGTTGTGTGTGTGCTGTGTTTTGGGGTTTTTTTGTTTTGTTTTTAATTATTACATCGTCTGAGTCTATTCCTTTTGGGGGGGGGGGCAGGGGATGTGCATGAAAAAAAAGGCTATATTTCTACCTAGTGGCTTTTTGTCAAGTTTTCCAATGCCCAGTAACACTCTCAATGTTCCCTTCTTGAAATGCCTAAAGTAACAGTTTTCCAGCAGGAGCAGGTGCTTGAAATTTTCACCTTGTATGAGTTGTCCTCCTTGGACACTGCACTATTTTGCTGAGAAGGATCAGCTGTGTGAGCCTGCAGGCTATGCTTGAGCTGCTGCTGCTGTTGAGGTGAGCACTTAAGTGCAGCCAGCACCAAGCCAGGCTTGCAAGTGATGCATTGACAAAATCTCTACAGTAGCTGGAAACTTAAGCAGCCTAATTGGTATTGTAACAGTCCCCCAGAAAGTAGGAGCTGCTTCTGTAGAAGGCATCACTTTTCTTGTTTACATGTGTCTATGCCTTGATAACAGTTTACGTGCAAAAAAAAAGTGTTCCTGAAATGGCTTTCCTCTGAAGAGCACAGAGCAGCTACCTTTTCAACCAGGTTAGGAAAAAAGCTTCTTAGGTGTCTTTGGGAGTAGGTTGGTGAGATGGTAAGACTATAGTAATGTGTTATTTGTGTATTATTATGTGTATATATTCTTGTCCAACAATGACATGAAGACAGGCATGATTGGTGGGCCTGATAGAACTAGGAAAGCAGGTACCTTTCAGAGCAAGAGCTACACATAACTTTTAAAAGCTTCCAAGAAATGGGCTTAAGTCTACAGACTAGATGCTGGTTAAGACTCCTACGTTATATAAGAATGAAGTTGCACATGAACATTTAATTTATAAAGTGTTAAAAGACTTATCCCAACAGATCCATCAACAGCCTGGATCATAACCAAATTTCTCTACTCCAGTTCTGCACCACACTGGTGTGCAAGCTGTGTGCTGTAACAGTAGCTGTGTGGTCAAGCCTGTTGTGACCAGTCACCTGACCCACCACAGGAAATAAAAACCATATTTTTGCTAATGCTTTGCCCACAGCAGTAAGAGTGTTTCTGGCCCTTATCCTAGCTTGGAAATCGGTGCTTTCTGCAGTGCTTATTTCTCTTGAGTTTAAAACATTAAGATTTTACTTTTCTTTTTCTTCAGATTTAACAGTATTGCTAGTTGTGTTGGAAAACACAGGAAACCTGCAGGACTCGATATGCAAACCTAAGCAGGCATCCTGCAGTGCAGTAGGCATCACAGTGCAGATTACAGTCAAATTAACCAGAGGACTGCAGCTGTCAGTTTTGGTTAGGTCTATGAAATTCCTCTCTAGTTCTGAGGGCTTATAATTTGATGAAGAGTGCAATAACTTGAGTTTTGTCGGAAATCTTATAATTGGGTTGCTTTGAGAATGTGTGCTATTTTTGTAGGGAGGTGGGGAAAGAAGAATAATAAATGTATGCCAATGTCAAATGCATCTTTCAGGTTTGAACTTTGTGCTGTTTCAGTTTTCTCTCTTTTTCCAGATAAGGGCTGTGCTCCTTACATAACTTAATGCTTCTGAGAAATGCCACTTCAACCCTGCTTCTCAGGCCATTACACATTCAGGTGCTAGTTCCTACATGAGCAAACTGCTAATTTGGAGGTTGCTCTTAATACATTTAGTCTTAATGTGTACAGGTTACTAACCAGAGAAAAACACATCACATGCACACATATATATATATACACACACACACTTAAAACTAAGGTGTTTATTACATGCTAATTTTACCACAATCAGTGCTGGCAGAGATGACCCCTCTCCATTGCAGTGTAACCAGACAAATGTATAGTGTCTCTCAATTCCTTCAGTGACAGCCACATGTTGCCTGTTCAAAGGATCCACAGTCTGGGAATGGTATTACTGTGCTGAACACCAATGTGCTCACTGGAGCTGTGTAAATAAACATGGACAAAATTCAAAACCCCAGGTGTGCAAAGAATTTCAGCACAGAGGGTTTTGTGAAAGGGTTTTGTTCGAGATTTAATCAACATCCACACCTACTTCTTTTCTTAAAAGATATTACAAGGCTCTGGAAAAGAAGTGTTATCAAACATACTTAGATGCTTGGCTTCTGTCCTCACCATTGTTGTTGCTGGCAGGCACACCAAAATGATGCAGGATATTTAAAGGAGTCCAAATATATCCTCACGGGCATGTAGAGGAAGTTTCCACAGAAGTCATACAAGAGAAAACACTGAGTGCAGAAATCAGTTCTGCTGTGCCTGTGCAATGTTGATCCAAATGGCTTACTTGTGAGAAAATAAATAGTGCTTTATACCACCTTTCATCTAAGAAAACAAGGCAATGATTGAATTGAAAAGTATGAGGTACAGGAAGACTTCTCGCACCCAAATGTGGTCTTTGACAGTCCATCAATGCTTGTAGTATTACAGTTGTCATCTTCATTTTAATGTGCTTCAGGGTGAGCAATCAGCTGTCCTGTAACCAAAGGAAAACAGGCACTTATATGCTAGCAAAGGTGGTCAATAAAAGCATGAGGCTTTGAAAGCATGAACCTTATGGGTGATACCAACAGAAATCAAAGCATTATCCTGCCCTAGGATAATTTTATTCATTTGTTTGTTTATTTAGCAGAATGGTAGGTCTTGTGAATCTAACATGGAATCCTGAGCTGTGCATTGCAAGGGTACAGTGCAACAGCACAGGATCTGGTCAGATATCCACCAGGCTGTTCTAATGATTTTCAAAAAGAAAAGTGCCCAACTCCTAAAAGCATATTATTGGCACCAAAAGCCAAACCCCTAGTCACAGTGCTAGGGTAGAAAATAGGGATCTATGGATCATTTGGCATTCTCTGAAAGTAACTCTTGTGCAAAAAGCAATGAACAAATTTATGTGGAAAAGTAACCTGAAATTCATAAAATAACCTTATGAGCCCCCTGATTCTAGCAGATTTTAAACTGCCTTGGCTTCTGCAACTCACCTCAGATTCTTGTCTTTCTAGGAGGGTTTCTATTCCGTTGTGATCCTGCGTGTGCTGTGGGGCCTCAGCTTCTAGCTCTATGTCAGCCTGTGTGTTGGGCTTTTCATTCTCCCATTTTGCAAAGCCTTTGTTCTTCCCAGCTTTGCTATGGAATTTGGACTTCATTTTGGGGAAAGTATGGGAACCTGAATCGTTCCAGCCTGGCTCATGCCAGAGTGGTTCTGTCTGTGTAGCTTGGCTGGTGGTCGCTCTCTGCAGCCGCACTGAAATCTTCCTTGAAGAGCCAGTGACGAGGGTGATAGCTCTGCCATCAAGGTCTTGATGTTCTGTGGTAACACTGGGAAATTCAAATACTTCATCTTGAACTGAAAGAGAGGGTAGAACTTTATTTTAAATATTCTGCTTCAAGATCTTTACAAGAAGAAACAATTCTGGCCTTGCTTGTGCACACAGGATAAAGCAGAATTAGACCGGTGCCCTGTGTCTCCTAGCTCTTGCCCCTAAGTGGTTTATGAGAAGTATAATTTTGCTAACCATCATTTTGTTTCTTTTCAGCTGGAATAAGGGTGCCAGAAGAGAGAGTAAGGAGCCCCGGGCAGAAGACTAAGGCCATCTCTGCAGAAAGAGATGTTGTAATCTGAGCACTGAGCATGAGCCATGGTGTGGTGGAAAGTACAAGTGCTGCTCTGTGCCTTGATACAAAGGAAAAGTTAAAAATGGCAGCAAGGACACTGGCCATTGGAGAAGATTCCAGAACTGGTTTAAAATAGGCAGTAAAGTGTTCTTACCTGGAGGCAGAGATGGACTGCTAGGCAGAGAGCCAAGGTTGCTGCCTACTGAGGTTCCTCTGGAAAATTTCCTGCATGCCAGCACAAGCAGGTCTCTGCACTGCTTGTGACAGTTGGCACCACAATCTGCAAAGAAAGGAATTGTCAAGTCACTAAGTGGAAAGCCACAGCTATCTGGTAATCCCTCAGGGCTATTGGCAGAGAACAGGGACTTTGAAGGAACAAATACCTTAACAGAAGGTGTGAAGGGAGTTACAGAAATGGATCGTTTGGTGTGAAAGGAATTACAAAAAAATGGATCATTTCCATGGTAGCCGTTAATAGAAAACTGGCAGCATAAAGGAAGAAGGGTGTGATATTTTCATCAGAAATTAGTCTCAAGGAAGAGACCTGAAACTACTGATATGATCCTATGTATGTTTTGCATAAAGAATCTGCTNTAATTTATTTTTATTTTTTAAATTATTTGACCCATCAGGGAGCATTACAGTAAACACTTGGTCAAGAAGACACTGGAATGTCCATGCTCTCAGTCTCTGGAAGGACAGCTGGAGGTCAGTGTAGACCACTGTAGGTTAAAACTAGTATTATCTAGAGCAAAGTGTTAGGTCATGGAGCAGCAACTAATATCTCAACAAGCAGCATCAGCTTAGAGTAGCTCTCTGGACATGTATCATCCACCTGTAAGAAACTGGCTGAGTGCATGCACACCCTGCCTCTGCTGGGCTTTGCATCACTTCAGATACACTCATCACTAAATGCATTTCTCTGAAGTATAAATGTGGTACAGATCTCATCTGTAAGGAAGGGCCAAAGTGTGAAGAATGTGTGCCTCAAACAGGCTGTCTCTCCTCTGCATCCCTTGCCCTTGTTTGAAAATTTCCATCACCCTTTTTAGTCTTTTGCTGCTCCATGACCTAACACTTTGTTCTAGATGAACCATTGCCAAAACTCCGTGTTTTTAACTCTCTGCTAATAGAACCATTCTCGTCAGGACAGCAGCTCTAGCATGGTGGGTGAAAGCTCTGGTTTCTCCCATCATGTTATTCATATGACTAATATTAAAGTACCTGACCAGCTGTGGTTTTGTCTGCCCTAAAGGTAGCTGCTGCCACCACCACCAGCCCAAATACAAGAAAGATCTCTCTTGGCACCTGAGAACCTCTTTCATCACTTGTAGACCACACAGTCTAACTTTACCTCATTATAGACAGTGCTGGGGTAAGCAGCAGAGCAGAACAGATGAACTCCCTCCCTCCCTCCCCTAGCACAGCATCAGAGGTTTAAAGCAGAAGATCACAGCTCTGTCAGAGGCAGAAATCATCCATAATGAATGCAGCACTCTAGTGATGCCAGCATATAGAGCAGCTGGTAACTGCTGCTGCAAAGGGAAGGACTAATTAATCTTGTTGACCACTTTAAGAGCTGAGCAGGCAGCTCTGCTCTCTTACTCTCATGCTCCACTGCCTGTAATTTTGACTCTACAGAACCACTTTTGCTCCCTCTTCACTGAACCACTGTTCAAGCAATGATGCAGGACAGAGCTCAGCTTTCAGATCTCAAATGGAGTTTACACAGCTGCTGTGACAAAACCCTATCTTCCTTCTCTCATCCTACCAGTAAAAATTATAGACTATGACACTTTCGTAGCTGCTCAGATAACAGTAATCAGGAATAGCTGAATTACATACACTGCTTTAGCCATGGACATTTTCCCCACCTCTCTGTGAGGATGAGATGTTCATGGATGAAAAAGAAGACATGAATATGGTGTGTCCTTAAAAAAACAATACTGCTGATTCCTCACTCTTCTGCTGGGAGCCAGTGCAAGACTAGGGGAAAAGAATGCATATAAATACAACTATGAAGCTCTAGCTTGAATGTTCCCCTGTGAATAACAGAGATGCAACTACAACTGCAAAAATCAACAGTGCCCTTCAGCCAGAGCTGTGCTGCTTGAGAAAGAAATTGACTTTAAAGCCAATGAGGACCACTACAATGTCATTCTTGGGCTGATCTGCAGCATATGGTGCAAGTACTGCATAAGAAATTAAATATTTTATGAAAGCCACAGAGTGGGTTGTGAAAACTCTAGGATTTGGTTTTTAAGTTGAATGTCTGGGGAAGGCCTTGCAAGGAGATCTGCTGGGCAGACAGACACACTTTTGATGACTATACCAAAATTGTCCATTTATACATGCACAGAATAAAACCACTGCACTGGAAGAGTCATAGGAGTTCTTTTCCTTACTGTCTACTGCATTTTAGACCATGCTCATATTTTATCTTGGTCTTTCTGCTGAAGGATGTTATTCTTCAACTTGAGGGGAGCAGAATTCTGTCATGTCTCACGTCCTAAAAGAACTGATGTTAACATTCAAAGCCAGTAGAGAAAAGCTTGGCAGGGGCAGCCTCTGCACTGCTTACACTTGTGCTCTCTAACAGTAGTAGTAGAGAACTGACTCCTGGAATGTGAAATGAATTAGGTTTTGTTACTTTCCCAGTTACTTGGCCTGCCTGTGACATTTGCTTTTGCTCAAGTCTGTTCCCTGCAACTAGTGACATTGTTCAAAACAAAGGTTTTTTACACCCTGCAGTGAGTTACCCCAGATTGCATACCTGGAACACAGCAAAAATACTGCCTGGATGCTTTGGAGACTCGTGTTGCTCCATGGCTCGCTACTGTGGTGTTGAGTTGAAAGTTTGGAGCAGAATGCCCCCCTAATGGTGTGAATTTAAGAATTTAAAGAATTCCAAAGGATTTCAGGACCAGTGGAGGTCCTGTCCCCTTTATACAAATGCTTATTTAAAATTTCAGATGTAATACAGAAAATGCCCCAGGCAAACATCCTGCTCCCCTAGTAGGCATCCAATCTCAGTTTTGTTTCCCAACTTTTCTTAGGAGGAAAAATCTCAAGAGAATAAAAATGTACAATGACAAGCATAACCCATGTCACAGGTGACAAAATGTGCTGTCAATGTGTCAGTGCTAAAGATTGATGTTTTATGTGCTGTATTTACTATTAGCATAGACAGTATGTTGATGTAAAATTAGGTTTAAGTGTTAGTTAAAGCAAATATTCATCTTCAGTTCAGGTTTCATATTTAAACCTTTTGTTTAACTTTTAGCATGCTTCCACTATGTGTAATAAAGCATTGCAGCAGAGGGTTTTATTAACTTTCATGGGGCCTTTTCTCTTGACAAGTGCCAGAATTTGGTTTGTACTTGATGTTTTCTATTTATACATATTTTATCTTTATTTTGTGTGGAATTGTGATATCATTATAAAAGTGTATTTATTTTTTTATTTTCATTTTCACCAGTCTTGCTTTTTACTTGACATATTGCACAATAAACTTGAAAGTCTTAAAAAAGAACCGTATTTTTTTTTTCGTTATAAAAGTGACTGAATTCTGAATCGGGAAAAGGCAAATCCTATGGTGCAANCCTCCTCAGGCTGCTGGGAGGGTCCCAGACCCAGTGGGATGGTGAAAGGGCTGGAGCTGCTGGGGCAGGATCCCTGGTGAGAGCTGGAGGGAAGGGAGCTGCTCCAGGGGGTTGGAGCTTCCCAAGGGCTTTTCCATCCTCCGAAGGAGCCTCGTGGTGCTGGCTGCAGGGGGCAGGGGGGAGGGGGAGAGGAGATTTGGAGAGACCCTGGCCCAGGCTGCCCAGAGGGGGGTGTCCTGGGGTCAGCCTGGCTCCAGCTGCTGGTGGATCCAGCCCTGGGGGTGGGAGCAGGGGGGGTAATAGCTGAATTACATACACTGCTTTAGCCATGGACATTTTCCCCACCTCTCTGTGAGGATGAGATGTTCATGGATGAAAAAGAAGACATGAATATGGTGTGTCCTTAAAAAAACAATACTGCTGATTCCTCACTCTTCTGCTGGGAGCCAGTGCAAGACTAGGGGAAAAGAATGCATATAAATACAACTATGAAGCTCTAGCTTGAATGTTCCCCTGTGAATAACAGAGATGCAACTACAACTGCAAAAATCAACAGTGCCCTTCAGCCAGAGCTGTGCTGCTTGAGAAAGAAATTGACTTTAAAGCCAATGAGGACCACTACAATGTCATTCTTGGGCTGATCTGCAGCATATGGTGCAAGTACTGCATAAGAAATTAAATATTTTATGAAAGCCACAGAGTGGGTTGTGAAAACTCTAGGATTTGGTTTTTAAGTTGAATGTCTGGGGAAGGCCTTGCAAGGAGATCTGCTGGGCAGTCTAGTAATTAAATACTTCTCTCTTGTTCAGCCACTATTGCACTGCAAGGCCAGTCAGGCTTCACTGCAGGCATGCAGATGTACATGACAGACAGCATTGCCAGCAGACCTTTTCCTGACCCCAGGTCTCAGGAGGTATATATCAGGATGTCTTGGTTTTAGGATGAGAATACTTGGTTTTCCAAGATGCAAGGTCTTCACTGGTAGAAAGTGACACCTCATGGAGACAGTGGCAGCTTTGGACCCTTAGGTCACAGACCCTGTGAGTTCCTACTGGCTGCTATGTCCCCTAATGTAGTGAGACTTCATAGTGTACCAGCAGTCACTATTCACAGATGGTACCAAATGTAGGAGCAAGATTTTGATTAATAGATGTCATAATTTTAGTAAATAATACAGTTGACCTACTTGTGCTAAACCCCACCACCTATAGCTTAAAAATTCATGCAATATTTATTTACCTTTGCATTTGTAGCCTTGTTTGATTATACCCCAGAGCTGCAAAGAAAGAAAAGAACGTCAAGGAATCAGAAAAGAAAGCTGGAAGGAAAACAAGGTCACAATGAGGAAGTACCAATGGCTACAAAAGCACAAACAGGATACAACTGCTCTTAACACCCTTCCTGTTAGGCAGACCTCCCCCTCGAATTGTGATAAGACTTATGTGGCTTGGCCCTTATTTCTACTACTTACGGTGGGACTACCAGAGAAGGAGACACAGATTACATTTGCTTCCAGGAACAGGTGAAAAATTGCCATCATAGCACCTTACTGATACCAGCAGAGCACATTGTGCTTCTAGGCTCACTTAATAGTATCTGTGGGGAATTTCCAGTGTACATCCATTCTCCAGCTCCATGCCAGTCAAACACAGCAGAAGAGAACACCATGGGGGATAAAAATTAGGTTCTCGGTTTCCATACTGGTCCTCAGCACACATAGACATGGCAATCTGATTTTTTTTTTCCATATAAAGAAAAAAGAAGTCCTCAAGACTGTTTCAGGTAGAAAAGTCATTAAATTCCATCTCTGCCTCCTTTGAGAAGCTGTCCTTTTTGATGTACATAACAAGCAAATGCTGAACTTCCAGGAAGCAGTGTGTGTGGTCCCACTTTCCAGAAGCTTTCACTGCAACACTGAAGTTTGAGCTTGGAAGTAGGAGAATTCCTAGCAAACTGTTACCTATACAGTCAAAGGTGGGGTATCTACAGCCATGGCATTATAAAAACAAGCATTTTCACTCTTGAGAGGCAGAGAGAGGAAGGAGCAGTTTTTCTAATGCTAGTATTAAAGGGGAAAAAAAAATTAAGGACTTGAGTGATTATTTACCCTGAACTATTTTGAAACACTACCAGGGAAGGTGAGCACATCCAGGCAGTTGAAGCTGCATGTGGCTCCTCACCACATTTGTAAGAATCAATGCACAATGTGCAGAGGGTGAATATGGTCATAAAAGATGTGTTCAAAAGGAAGAAGTGGAGAACATTTAGCATGCAAAGAGAAAAATAAACAGAATTGGAATATTCTGGGGGGGGAAATCCCATACACTGCACAAAGGAATTTGCAAGGAAACATGGGGTCTTGCAGAAAGCAAGCTATTTTACAAGATGGGAGAATTATGAGTAAAAGAACAGAAGGGACACCAGTGAAATAATAGTCTGTAGAAAGCCTGTTGCTTGCTCTTTTCCTGCTCATGCTGCATGTAGACACAGTAAATGCAGTTGCTGCAGTCAGGCAGCAACAATGGATGTCCCAGCTCCTCTTAGAAGAGCAGCAATTTTTTCCCCAGGTCTTTTTGCCAGGATCATTGTAAGAGGCATGCACTGTTATTTCTTTCATTCAAGCTCTAATCTGTTCCCAATGAAGAACTTTCTCCTCACCTTTTGGCTCTTTACCTTTCTTCTACTGGACTTTGTCACCACTGTTGTGGTTAGACAAAACAGCGAAAGCTTTGCTCAAGTGCTTTGTCATGAATTCTGACCTAAAGCCTTGAATCTGTTTGACACAGCTTTGCTGCAAAGCTGGCTTGAGCCGGCTCCAAGGTAAGAGGATCTGTACCAATTCAGATTATAAAGCTCTATGGTTGGCTGCTCACTGACCTGCCATGTGGTGCAACTCAAGCTGTGGGACGGAACTGTGACTGGCCATGGGTGTATCACTTTCATGCTGCTTAATGGCAGTAGGTTTTAGCTTGACCTTTAAAGTTTGTATGGTTTTAATAACAGATACTGAACACTACGTGCTTTGCACTGTCACATCAATTCACCCTGCTGCACTGTCACTGCACATTATTCTGAATGTGAGTCAGTGCATCAGTTTTAAATCAGGTTGCCACCTGCAAATGAGCAGCACTGAAATGCAGAACAAATATGCAGCAGATTTTGTAGTTGGTTCCTGTCCTAATAGCCCAGCTCATCCACAGGACAATGCCAATGACTTCAGTGATCTGACAGGAAAAATGACCTTATTTCCATTTCCTGTACAACCACTTACTCACTTGTATTTCTGCACTGGATTTAATCAAGGAGACGTGAAAAATCCAACAAACAAATTGATTCAGGAGAAAAATATCTGGTGGAGAGGACATTGCAGGGCAGTCCTCAGGCCTTGCTTTGCTATGGAAGTCTTCCAAACATGAGCTTAGTGTCACGAATGCAGTGACGTCTTCCCAAGTCTGTAGACAGCTTGAAACAATAGACTCAGGGCAGTGACTGCCCCTGCCCCATCAGTCTGCTGGAGCTGTCAGATCAAGAGCCCACCAGTGTGCTCCTGCAGTTCATGTCACCTCCTATGTTTTTGCAGTTCTAGTGGAAATTGATGGAATTCCTTCTTCCTCATGGCCTTGACCAGTTGTTGCAGTAGGGACCACGAGTATATGAACAAGACCCATGCATTGTAAAAGAAGCAAGTGGAAGATAGGACATGGACAAGAGCAGCAACAGCAGAGCTGGGCTGAAAGGAGGTGCATTTTTACACTAACAGTGTTATTATTGCTATTTTCAACCACAAAGAAATAGCGGAAAAATTAATGTAGTACAAGCTGGAGATTTTGTCACTGATAGCAGAGGCAGATCTGCTCTGGAGAGAGCAGGGGTGATGGTCTGTGTTTATACCCTGTATGTGGACACATATAAGCAAACAGCTGTGGGCATTTGATTTCATCAAGGTGTGTGCATTAAAGTAACTTTTAAATAATAATAATTCCTTTTTCTTTTCTATACTTGGTTTGAAGGGGAAAAGTTGGAGGAGGTTTGCAGGCAACACAAACCCAATATTTTCCTAGCTATGTTCAGAGCACTCCAATAAGTGTCATCTGCTGAGTTATGGCTGAGAGAAAAAGCAAATTAAAANGTGTATCACTTTCATGCTGCTTAATGGCAGTAGGTTTTAGCTTGACCTTTAAAGTTTGTATGGTTTTAATAACAGATACTGAACACTACGTGCTTTGCACTGTCACATCAATTCACCCTGCTGCACTGTCACTGCACATTATTCTGAATGTGAGTCAGTGCATCAGTTTTAAATCAGGTTGCCACCTGCAAATGAGCAGCACTGAAATGCAGAACAAATATGCAGCAGATTTTGTAGTTGGTTCCTGTCCTAATAGCCCAGCTCATCCACAGGACAATGCCAATGACTTCAGTGATCTGACAGGAAAAATGACCTTATTTCCATTTCCTGTACAACCACTTACTCACTTGTATTTCTGCACTGGATTTAATCAAGGAGACGTGAAAAATCCAACAAACAAATTGATTCAGGAGAAAAATATCTGGTGGAGAGGACATTGCAGGGCAGTCCTCAGGCCTTGCTTTGCTATGGAAGTCTTCCAAACATGAGCTTAGTGTCACGAATGCAGTGACGTCTTCCCAAGTCTGTAGACAGCTTGAAACAATAGACTCAGGGCAGTGACTGCCCCTGCCCCATCAGTCTGCTGGAGCTGTCAGATCAAGAGCCCACCAGTGTGCTCCTGCAGTTCATGTCACCTCCTATGTTTTTGCAGTTCTAGTGGAAATTGATGGAATTCCTTCTTCCTCATGGCCTTGACCAGTTGTTGCAGTAGGGACCACGAGTATATGAACAAGACCCATGCATTGTAAAAGAAGCAAGTGGAAGATAGGACATGGACAAGAGCAGCAACAGCAGAGCTGGGCTGAAAGGAGGTGCATTTTTACACTAACAGTGTTATTATTGCTATTTTCAACCACAAAGAAATAGCGGAAAAATTAATGTAGTACAAGCTGGAGATTTTGTCACTGATAGCAGAGGCAGATCTGCTCTGGAGAGAGCAGGGGTGATGGTCTGTGTTTATACCCTGTATGTGGACACATATAAGCAAACAGCTGTGGGCATTTGATTTCATCAAGGTGTGTGCATTAAAGTAACTTTTAAATAATAATAATTCCTTTTTCTTTTCTATACTTGGTTTGAAGGGGAAAAGTTGGAGGAGGTTTGCAGGCAACACAAACCCAATATTTTCCTAGCTATGTTCAGAGCACTCCAATAAGTGTCATCTGCTGAGTTATGGCTGAGAGAAAAAGCAAATTAAAAACAAACAAACAAAACCAAATAATTTTTTTTTAATTGTTGTTGTACAGAACTGCTGGAAGCACTTTTGATTTCTTGACCAAATTAAAAGATCTGTTAATTCAATAGAGTAAGGATTAAGGCTGTTAAGGCCATTCAGAGAGTTATGAACATAGCTATGTTGCCATACAATTTCCTGAGAAAGAATGGCTTCTGCTTCATCCACATCCTCTGTTCCAGACATGCATTTTCCCTTGAGCTTGTTTACATGGGAAATCAAGCCAAGTTCACAACTTAAGACAAACCAAGTAAAGCCATTCATATCAACTGTAATATTCTTTAGCTAACATAATTATATCTTTTTCTCCCCTGCAACAGTAATTCTTACAAATGCCAGCTTTCAGGACCCACTAAAACAAAACTGGATAGAACAGCTACAACATGAGTAAATGTTTTTTGCTTTAGCAATACATGGAGACAGTTTTACCCTGTCGACATTAAAGGGTAAAAATTGTGTTTAAGATCTACTGCTATTAAAGGCATACTTACAAATCCTGCACAGTGCTCACAGAAAGTTGGTTTAAGATAGGTCATCTCCTGAAAGTTATGAATAAACCCTGGTCCCATTTTACACTGGAACTGTGATTTAGCCCTCAGAAAGTAAGCCATCATTTCTTCTTTGCTTATAAGACCATCTCTGTTAGGGAAAAAGAAAGTGGAGTAGATCTGTCACTGCTCATGGCACTGAACAATTCAGGGTTTTCTCAGTGCAAAAAGCATGCAGCACACAAAGCACATTCTTTGAAAGACCTGCAATAGATCTGGCAGAAGAAAACAAAGCAATCAAAACTAAAACTAAAAAGCAACCCCAAACTTAGAACCTTTATAGTTCTCATCCTTCATTAAACAACAAACACTGAACTTACAGCATGGATCTTGATTTCTCACCTGTTCATGGTGTCAGAGCACAGACCAGGGCATTAAGTGAAGGATCTTGGCTTAGTAGCTCACACAGATCAAGCAGTTACTGCCTGTGACTGACAACCAGCCTTGACAGACAAATCTTGCAAAAGAACTATCAAGCCCATCTGGCCAGGAAATACATGTTATATATACCTCCTACCTCCTCAAATATTTGTTACCCTCTCACTGCTACAGACACACATTTCCCCTATCCTGTACTCAATTTGTTTCAGCAGTCTGACTCCTGGTCTGGATACAGCATTGCCATTATAAGTTGATGGTACTCTAGGGGTTTTGGCTCAGCCCCAGCAAGCAGGACTCCAACCTGAGTGGGCTTACAGAACAGATTATAACATAAGAATTTAAATGAGATTGGAATTAATTCTTCAGTAATCTTCAGTTCCTTAGGTGAGGTGTCAGACACAAGAACTTGGAGGACATAGTTTCTTCAATATTTGGTTTTCGTGAGGTTTTAAATTGAGAAAGGAGGAAAAAAAAAAAAAAAAAGAGGAA